>APFE031287689.1:44794-57389 GCA_000404065.3 Pinus taeda | reverse complement strand
TATTATTTGCAAATATATTTTAAAAAAAAATTAAAATATAGACTTTTTTTAAAGATTTAAAAAGGGATTTAGGCTCTCTAATTTATAGTACAACTCTAGGCAATGATGCATCCATGCTGTTTATTCCTTAAGATCTATTGATTCTTCGCCTTGTCGTGAGAATGGACCACATTAGTTGGTTTGAAACGTCAAACAAATCCTAATAATGTGATTAATGCGAAAAACATTTCTACATTATGGATCATAAAAGTCTTAAATCTAACATTGATCAAATTTATTACAATTTTACTACTACCATTAACAAGTTCTCTAATGAGTTGAGCTAATTGAAGGTCAATTGAATAATATACTTGTTTTTAACTAATCGATCTCTCGATCAGTTTTTAAGAGGCGCTGAAGGAAGATCGACTGTTAGGGTTTCTGCAAACCTTCGACACGGCACCACACGGCCCTTCGATCCACCCAACGAAGACCTGACCTTCTGCAGCATCAGCCAAAAGCTGCAAGGGGCACGACAGCAACATCCATGGATCCGCCACAGAGGGGAGCGCAGCCGCTCTCCCCTCGGAATACTGACATGCAGACTGACAGAGACGCGACCATCATCTTTGGGTCAGTAGATGAGGAGGCACCCAAAGCACAGAATGGGGAAAACAACAAGAATACAAATTCGAGCCAGTAAGCACATAAAAAAAATGCTAACCAAGGAAGAACTGACAGAGCAGAGGACAGACTAAAAATAACCTCCAGCACCTGCAAGCCCATTGAAGTGGTGAGGCCAAGAATAGAGGTACCAGGTCAGGTGATTGATGAACGCATCCAATACATGAGGGATCATGCACTCATAGGAATGTTCATTGGGTTCTGGCCAACTGAGAAAGCGCTACGCGATTGGATAGCTGCAAAATGGAAACCCAAAGGACATGTAACTCTGCGCCTGGGTCCAAAAGGTTTTTTTATAGCCATCTTCCTCTACTTGGAAGAAAAGTACAAAATCATGGACAAGGGTCCGTACTTCTTCAACTCAGCGGGACTATACCTTAGAGACTGGGTGGTCAGATTCAACCCGGATAAGGAAGATCTGACTTGGACTCCAGTCTGGATACGAATGTACTCACTTCCGGATGAATATTGGGAAGAACGACTACTCAAGGAAATAGGCAACAGCCTGGGGGAATACATAAAGGCTGCGGAAGAAACAAAGCTCCAGTGACACACCTCATATGCACGGATCTGCGTCTTCATGCACCTGGACCAGCCCCTACCGGATACGGTAAGTCTTGCTCACCATGATAATGAATGGATCCAACCCTTAGACTATGAACATGTTCCCTTTCGATGCCGGAAATGTCATGCCCATGGCCATCTGTTCCGATACTACCCTTTAAATGTCATGAACAAGACTGCCGAGCCATCCAATCCCCCATCTCAAGATGGTTTTACCAAAGCCCCAAGGCGAAAGCGCTCGCACAAAAAGCCCTAGACTGGGAAAAAGCCCTTGCACAATGTTGCTGGAATCCCTTCAACCAGTAACAGCTTCGAGATCCTAAACCAAGACTCTGACTCTCTAGATCCAAATCAAAAGCTCTCTCAGCCTCCCAGTAATGATCAACCCAACTCGACGCCCTCGGATCTCTCCCATAAGGCCCAACCTCAGCAGGACTCTAAAACTGGACCCGATGTCACTCATGAAAAGCTACAAGAGAAAACGCAAAACATGGAGGTAGATGACACCACAGATCAATCCCAGAGCATGGATCCTTCAACAGCTGAAGGAAGTCAGGTGCAGCACATGGAGGAAGAGCAGGAAAGCATAGATCTAAATGGATTAGATATCCACCAACTAGAAATGGTTTGTCACAAAAGGGACTACGACAAAATTACAGAACTGCAACTAAATAAATTGGAAATGGTAATCTCAAAAGCATACCAGCAAAGACAACTCGGCATAGAGCCAGGAAGCCACTGGGATGGAGGGCTCAAAACCAAAGATTTCAAAAAAAGAGGTCAGAAAACAGAGCACCAAAGGACAATAGAAGTTGGGAAAATCCTGGTAGATTCAGGCAGATACGCAAAGTTGACAAAGTACTACAAACCTTCACCAAATGTTGAGTAATGAAGCTCATCTCATGGAATGTGCGAGGGCTAAATGGCCCCGGTAAACTCAGAATCCTCAAAAATATGATAAAGATTGAAAAGCCCCAAATATGCTTCCTACAGGAAACAAAATGTAGCAGTGATACTCTAGAGAGACTCCTTACTAAAGCCTGGGCAGGTTGTCAATCCACAGCGGTAGACGCCTCAGGAGCTTCTGGGGGGCTTGCTATAGCATGGGATGCAAGAACGCTATCCCTTACAGACTTCCATGCTTCTCACTATTTCATACAAGCAAAATTCCATCTGCTGGGCACTAACATGCATGGGCTCCTCACCAATGTGTACTTCCCTCAAGATGCAAGGACAAAAGTTGAGCTTCTTAACACTTTAGAAACTATGAATGGCCTCCGAAAACACCCATTATGGATAGCAGGAGGAGATTACAATATGATCACTCACCTTGATGAGAAGACAGGCGGAAGAAACAAATTGGATCAGGAGTCGAATACCTTCAAAGAATTCATCAGTAATGCCTTTCTCATCGATCAACAATTCTACAATGGAAAATACACCTGGAGTAACAGAAGAAGCGGGAGTCATCATATCGCTTCTAAACTTGACAGATTCCTAGTCTCAGACAACTGGATTCGGATAGGAGGGGACATCACGGCAACCATCCTACCCCACTCGGGATCAGACCATTAGCCGATTTCTCTTCAGTGGCAACGTCCTGACAACGTCACGGGGCGACCCTTTCGCTTTGAGAGCTTTTGGCTCACTCACTCGAATTGCCAGGACTTCATCCATTCCACTTGGAACGCCTTCACACCACTAGCGGGTTCCAAAATGTACCAATTGCAACAAAAGTTAAAAAATCTAAAGTACCACTTAAAACGTTGGAATGTGGAGACCTTTGGCAACATATTCAAAGAGCAACAGAATCTACTGACCAACTTGGCCAACCTTCACCAAAAAATCATAACAGAAGGTCACGCAGATGACACTCTAAAGGAAGAACAGAGCATTCACTCACAGCTAGAAGAAAGGCGGAAGCAAGAAGAAATATTGTGGAAGCAGAAATCTCAAGTCAGATGGCTAAAAGAAGGGGAAAGGAACATCGAGTTCTTCCATAGAACAACAATACAATGCAGAATGCACAACAACATAACTTTCCTCCAGAAACAAGATGGAACTAGAATCGAACAACATGAGGAAATCGAGAAGGAATTCCTAACACAATTTAAAGAGGTGCATCAAGAGCAAAATACGGACAGAGGACCGACAATTGACAAAATTATTCAACATGTGCCTAAACTCATAAATGCGGAGCACAATGAACTTCTCCTACGGCCTATCTCAACACATGAAGTGGATACTGCTATGTCTCAACTAAAAGAGGGTAAAGCACTGGGCCTAGATGGCTTCTCTACAACCTTCTTCCACTCATTCTGGGACTTGATTAAAACTGCGGTTTGGGAGGTAGTGGAGGAATCGAGAACTCTTAACTGGCTACTACCATCTCTTAACTCCACTTTTCTAGCTCTCATCCCAAGAGAAGAGCAATCTGTTGTGCTAGACAAATTCCGACCGATTGCTCTATGCAATGTCATCTACAAAGTGATCTCAAAGGTAATTTCCAATCGACTGAAACCACTCCTCCCTATGCTAATTTCACCTGAACAGCCGGGGTATGTTCAAGGTAGACAGATTCTGGACGGAATTATCTTAACGCATGAGATCATCCACTCTCTCAAGCAAAATAAGCAGCCAGGTATGATCTTAAAACTGGACCTATCCAAAGATTTTGACAAACTTAGTTGGTCATACATTCAAAAAATGCTTAATGCTTTTGGCTTCTCCTACATGTGGGTTCGATGGATTATGAGTCTTCTGTCTTCCTCTTCTTTCTCCATTTTGGTCAATGGCTTCCCTTCACAGCCCTTCAGGCCATCCAGGGACATTAGGCAAGGGGATCCCCTCTCTCCCTTCCTCTTCATCCTGATGGCCGAAGGTCTAGGTCGCTTTATCAAGCACTCTCATTTCTCCTAGCAGCTCAAAGGTCTCTCCATCCACAACTCCCCTGCAATTAGTCACCAACAGTTTGTAGATGACAATATGCTTTACGGCTACCCCTCTGTTCAGGAAGCCTCACGTTTCAAACCCTACTCAATGATTTCTCTGAGGCCTCTGGCGCTACCATAAACAAGTCTAAATCGCAAATTTTCTTCTTTCACACTCCACCAGTAGTCAAAACAGTTGTGGTAAGAATTCTAGGCTTCCCCGTTGCCTCTCTTTCGTCCACTTATCTTGGCGCCCCCATGATCGCCTCCTCTATTAAGCACTCTGGTTGGAGAAGTCTCCTAGAAAATATTGAACAACGACTCAATCGATGGACTTACAGGTCCCTGAACATCACCAGTAGGGTTGTTCTCATTAAGGCAGTATTGCAGGCAATGCCGCTTTATTTGTTCTCCATATTGGCAGCCCCCAAATGGGTCCTCAAGCGACTAAGAGACATTCAAAGAGGCTTTCTTTGGGGAAAAACCTCAACCAATCATAAATGGGCCTTGATAAAATGGAATACTATCTGCACTTCTAAGGAAAAAGGCGGTATTGGTCTGAGAGACCCAAATCATAGCAATGCAATTATGAGTGCCAAAATATGGTGGCAATGGCTCTCCTCACCCGGAAAACCCTGGGATATCATATGGAGTGCTAAGTATGCTAACAACAGGCCACAGGAGGAACTCATACGCTACACTCCAACCACCCAGGGTTCGTTGATATGTAACACAACTAAACAACACTTCAAGCTGATTCAGCAACACAGCTTCTAGGAAGTCCGAAATGGTCGCACAGCTAGATTCTAGACGGACGCCTGGAACCAAATGTCAAAGATCAATGGGCTCCTACATATTCCCTCAAATTTCCTCGACGAAGACCAACAACAACACAAAATTTTGGAATTTTGGGAATAGGAACACGAGTTTGGGTATAGAAAATGGAAGCAAGGCATACAATTAACCAGGAATGAGGAACATCCCTTCACAGCTGAGATGGAGAGAGAGCTACAACAAAGAAGCATCAGACACTCAGAGGACAAAGACATCTTACAATGGGGCTACAAGCCAAAGGGGGCCTTCACCACTGCAGAAGCCTACAAAATTGTAAGCACTGACCCCTCCATTCTAGATCCAATATGGTCCAAAATCTGGAAGCTAGATTCTTGGCCAAAAGTATCACTCTTCTTATGGCAGGTTGGGCACAAAAAAATTCTCACTTGGGAAAAACTCCGTAGAAGAAACTATCATGGCCCTTCCATGTGTGTAAATTGCAAATCTCACGAGGAAACTACTCAGCATCTTTTGGATGATTGTCCCTTGGCTAAACTACTATGGGAAAAGGCCAGCTTCAGGAGTCAGAGAAGATGCAGGCTTCCAAATGATATAACAAACAGATTAAGACATTGGCCATTGAATCCATATAAATGTGACATTCTCAACCACCTATGGCGCTTACTTCCTGGCCTACTTCTATGGAATATATGGAAAGAATGCAACAAGAGAATATTTAAACACCAATACTCCCCAACTGATGTCATTTGGAGAAAGGTTTGTGAGAACCTGGAAGAAACCTTGAAGCTCAGAACATGGAACAAAGACGATATCCCAATGAAAGACCATGAGAAAGCTATATGGAGCAACTGGAATCTACAGCTTCCAGCGCAATCCTCCAACGCCATCAAATGCAACAGCAGCAGAACAGAACAGACCATGTGGAAAGGCCCATCTAAGCATTCCTGTAAACTCAATTTCGATGGAGCTTCGAAAGGAAATCCCGGGAATGTTGGCTATGGGGGAATCATCCGAGACTACAAAGGCAAGCGTCTACAGATCTTTTTTGGAAATATTGGATGGGACACAAACAACTCAGTGGAGTTGGAAGGTCTCTGGCAGGGGATCATTCTCTCAAGACAAAATAACCTAATCCCCCTAGAGGTCGAGGGTGACTCCCAAATTCTGATCAATATGGCCAAGCACCTCCTCAATGGCTCAAATGCAAAAAAAGTAGCCACAAGCTGGAGGATGGAAGCAAGGCTGGAAACTCTGGAGCAGGAATTACTCAACAACACGAGCGATCACCTTCAACCACATAAGAAGAGAAGGCAATAAAGTAGCTGATCTACTCGTCAACATTGGGGTGGAAAGCGCTCTTGCTCTACAGGTAGGCACTCTAGATATTTTAAAAAATCATGCACAAGCTCGGGAATGCCTACACTTGGTCCAACATGATGCCAACCTCCCGGATGCGGGTGATCGTTAAGTTTTTCCGGCTGATGGGACAGAGGTCCCGAGGAGACCACGTGCCCATCACGTGCAAGGCGAAAATGGGAAACGGAGGTAACGACAATCCTAGGACGGTGGCTTTATTAGTCACAGGCTGGCAAGCCGAAGGAATTAATGCTTCGGCCTCTCTAGGCTGCGCTTCCCCTCTCGAATTTGTGATGGATTTGACTGCAGCTTTTATGGCGGATGACCACCGAGGTAGAGCTGGAAGCTCTATAAACAGCGGCCCTATCTGCCTTCCTGGCCTCATTCTCTCTGAATTCTGCGTTCCTCCCCGCCTGCAATCCGACCTCTGGGTAATCTGGGTCCAGTTCTTGGTTCAGGCAGGCTCTGCCCTGTTTTGTCACAGCTCGAACCTGTTCGTTCGGCTGAATTACTCCCTGAATCTCCCCGCTAGCATGGTTCATGAACGCCCACGGCTGTTGAGCCGCAGGGGCTCCAGTAGAGCGGGTACCTCATGACGCCCCACTGCAGAGGAATCCCGCCCTCCCTGTCACTGCCCGCACTGCCATTTCTTTTGTCACTTCCCCAGCTCGGCCTTCGCTCATCCTACTCAGCCTACCCAACTCCTCGAAGCCAGCTCCTCTGGCACCACTGGTGCACCCTTCTTTGGCTCGACCAACTTCTCTTTTGATAGTTGTTTGACCAGGCCGCGTATCAACGCTCATATCTCTGTTCTGTTCATTGATGAACCGGAGGAGGAAGGAGGCACCAGTTCTCCACCTGTTCCAACTCCCCCGCAAGAAGAAAGCCATGAGGCCATTGCGACACAGGAAGACAAGGGAAAGATAGTTGAGGCTCCGACTCCTCACAAGGACAGCAGCGAATTTCCACCTGTAGAGGCTAAGGAAGTTGCAATGAAGGAGATGGAGGAGGACTACTACAGGCCCTGTCCGATAGTGGAGGAGGAGCTGGAGGAGGAGCTGGAAGAGGAGGAGTCGGAAGAATAGCACGTGGATCCAGTTCAGGAATTGATGTCCAGGTGTTGGCTCTTCGCTTCTCTGGTCAGGTTTCCTCGTCCACTTGTCATTGTCTGTCTATGTTTTGTTCTGTTACGACCATCGACGAATCTTAGTGTCAATGTTTTTGGGTCGACGTGTCAATGTTTTGAGGTCGACGTATCAATGTTCTGGGGTCGACGTGTCTTAGTGTTTTGGGGTTCTTTTGGGTATGAGGAACTTAGCCTCCGTGGCGCTCCCCTGCGTGAGACTGATGGTTACTGTTACGGTTTTGGGTCCTCCCCTGCGAGGGATTGATGGTCGTTGTGCTGGTTGCTGGTTTCCCCTGCGTGGGAACTTTCATGGTCCTCCCCTGCGCGGGAATTTCTGTCTTTTTGTACGCATGGCCAAAAGGTTGAGCCTATCTGCCAGGATCTATGGCAACAGGCTCCCACTGTCAAGCCTGACTGTAACTGTATCTTCAACTTTTGTACATAATAGAATAGCTTAATTCAAAAAAAAAAAAAAAAGGTTCTCTAATGAGGTTTCGTATAAATAGATTAAGAGATCTTCCAACCCTTGGTATGACAATGACTATAAATTACGAGGAAAGTGATTAGAGATGCTCCTAATGAAACTGTAAAGCTCCAGAATATTAGTGTAGATAAAACCCTCATTAAAAAGAAGAAGTGGTCTTATATTAATAAGAGATGAGAGCATCTACTTCACCTTTATAAACTTGTGCCCATAAAGTTTTGGCAGAATGTGCTTGTTCATAAATCAAAAAATAATATTCAATCCCCTTAGAGAACTAGGAAATCTATCTTAAAAAGTTGCATGACTTCGCGAACACCATGGAAACCATCGTAAACACTCCTAGTAAGGAAAATATATTTTATCTTGAAGACGTTAAGTCCGCAATTAATAAGCTCACTAATGGGAAAGCTAGAGATATGAAAGGATACCAAGTTGAAATCTTTAAAATAGGAATATTTATCCTCATTCCTCATCTCCACAAGCTTCTCAATTTGGTTGTAAATCATGGCTTCCCTAAGCCTTGGAGGCAAAGTCTTATTGTTCGTATCTTTAAAAATGTGGACACAAATGCTACCTCTAACTACAGGACCATTATTATGAGCCACATACTAGCCAAACTTTATGGACTTATTTTGGAAAAGAATATTAGCCTTTGGCTTGAAAACCATGGTAAAAGAGCACATGGCATAGTTTTAGTAAACAATCATGTTTCCTTGCCTCTTGCAACTGTGGTATGCACTAGGTAGGAGAGCTAGGGCCACAAGGAGGGCACATGGTGCACTTGAAAGTCACAAATGAAGGCATCACTTCCCACTAGAAGTGCATAGTGTGCTCAACTAGGAGATAGAGGCTTGACTAGCATGTGAAGAAGAGATACGTAGTCGGAAAGGATGATCTACTTATTGGAAGTGAGATGTACATAGGAGGGAGAGAGAGGGCTTAGGCTAGTGTAGGTCGTAGTTCTCGTTGAAAAGGAGGGTCTCCATTATGCCTTAGAAGTTTGCAATGTACTCTTATTCACGTGTCACAAATATTTGATTTTCATGTAACGTTAAACTTTATATAGGTTATTATGTAACGTTAACCTTTATATAGCTTATTATGGCTGTGAAGTTATATTCTTTTCAAAATAAATTTTCAAAAGTATCACTATTTTTACATAATTATTTTTTATAAAAAACATTGTCTTTTTAATTTATATTATCAATTTTTAAATATATTAATTTAAATTGAAAAAACCAAAATTTAAATTATTTGATCTTAGAAGAAATCTCATTTTCTAATTTTTTTTTAAAATAATAGCTATAGTAAACATCAAGGTCTTGTAGCTTTTCAAATAACATGTAAAGGCTCATAATGATCAAGTTTCAAATGTTCTCCATTGGACTACTGATAAGATTACTCGTATCCTTATAAAGAATAATGTTTTTGCTACCTTCAAGCCGCTTAATACCATTAAGATCTCCCTTAGATCTGTTAACGGCCTTGTGAACCTTAACGACATGAAAGGGGTTTACTCTTCCCTGCTCATGTGGGATTCCCTACATTGGATAAACTGGGCACTCCATTAATTTGAGAATTGAAGAACTTGCAACAAACATTAAGCATTATAATTCCCGCTCCTCATCTATTGTTGAACATGCAAAGAAAACTAAGCACTATGTCTGCATTGACAATTCCAAGGACATCGCGTCATTTCCACCATAGGAATTTGAGAGAGGCGATTGAAATTGAGAAATAGATGAAAATTCTCAATAGGGATGATGGTTGGAAATTAAGTAAGAGTTGGATTCGTGCCCTCTCACTGTGACTTTTTATTTTTATTTTTATTTATTTATTTATTTTTTCCTTAATCTCATTTTGTTTTTGTGATTAATCTTGGCATGTTCCTTTGTTGTGTTGTATAGATTATCCTATTATATTTTTATTTATTATTATAATAATATTATTTGTCAATAACTATTTTTATTGATTAATAACCCATAATGATTTTATGATGATGAAGATTAACATCCACTAAGACTAATGTGGTTTAACGGATCCTAAAAGGAAAAAGAATCTAATTGAGATTCTTCAGTATCTTATTTCTATGATAAGAAATAAGGGAAAGAAGTGCTTCAAGCTCACTGTAGTTGGGTTTACTTAATAAGTCAAGAAGGTTGGAAGTGTGGAAGATGTTAGGGAAACAAGAGTGGATGTGATTAAGAGTCGAGCAATCTAAAAGAAAGCGTCTTTCATATTCCACGCTCTTTGTATCGCAAAGCTGACAGATTTTATCGTCCCAGGGAGTCTTAGGAGTAGACCACCTTCCGATTTCACTTCAAATCTCATGAAAATTAGTTCTAACGATGTTCACCTTTTTCTTAGTGTTGGTTAAAATAGAGAGATAATTTTGGTTATCAAGGGTGGGGTTGATCACCTCCTTATAATATCTTAGCTTCCTTTTACTCTCCATCTCCTTATCATCCCACAATATATCCTTAAATGTGGATGTGATATTATCTTTGACACTATCCTCTCTTCCCATGAAGATCTCCTCCTTTATCCCCCAATGGTTGAGCCAAGACTGGGCATCCTTATACCGCCCATGCTTGAGGCGTAGGTGGGGGTTTTGACTAAACTTAGAAGAAATTTTGGGAAGCCTCTTTCCTTCCATGTTGTAAATATTCTTCTTATACATCAGATACTTAAACATAGCCCTGCTTTCATTGGGGGAAAGGTCAACTTCGATCAGGAGGGTAGGATAGGGGGTATTTCCCTTGATCTTGAGGTTGTACATAATGAATTGTTTTTGAATCATCTCAATCTTTCTCTACAACTCTTTGGATATATTGCAACCCCAAAATTCACATCCGCATAAGACAACATGGGTCATGAGTGTCTAAAAAATGAAAACTTTTTTACTCCAAATATAGAGATTGGTCGACTTACAATTGTTTTCAAGCTCATAATAAGCTTTCGAGCCTCCAATAATCCTTTTCTCAATGTTATATTTCTGATTGAGCTAATGAGGAATGTCAATACCCAAATATTTATAAGAAGAAACTTGTTCTAAGAAATTGTTGTCATAGATGAAATTACCATGGTTAATCATTTTGGATTTGATAATCACAACTTTAATTTTGTCAGCATTAACTGGCATACCTGTATTGGAGCAATAATCATGAAGGGTCTTAAGCTGCTTGCCTAGGTCAACATGAATTCTATCAAGATGAATGATATCATCAGCATAAAGGAGAAGAGTAATGATTATACTTGCAAGCTCGGTGCCCTTGCAACCCACAATTTCCAAACACTCCTCTAGCTTATTGATGTGAATTCCAAAAAGGGTAGAGGATAGAGGACACCCTTTGTTAATTATGATATTACATTTAATATATTTAGACCACCCTTTGTTGGTCTTAAGATTGGAAACAAAAGTCTCATAGAGGCAAATCGTAGCAATCCTCAACTCAGGAGGAACCGTTACTTCATCAAGATGTTTCCATAGCTTATCCTTAGGAACAGTGTCAAAGGCTTTTGTAATGTCCACAAAGTAGTAGAAGAGATCAACTTTACTATTGTGACATTCCTCGACAATGATCTTGAGGGTGACCATATGGTCGATAGTTGAGTGACATCTCCTAAACCCTGCTTGCCCTTTAGCTCTTTTACCATGGCTTTCAAGCCAAAGGCTAATCTTCCTTTCCAAAATGAGCCCATAAAGTTTGCCTAATATGTGGCTATCATAATGGCCTTGTAGTTAGAGGGAGCGTTTGTGTCTACATTTTTAAAGATATGAACAATAAGACTTTGCATCCAAGGCTTAGGGAAGCCATGCTATATAACCAAATTGAGAAGCTTTTGGAGATGAGGAATGAGGATAAATATTCCTATTTTAAAGATTTCAGCTTGGTAACCTTTCATATCTTTAGCTTTCCCATTAGTGAGATTATTAATCCTGGACTTAACATCTTCAAGAGAAAATATATTTTCCTTAATAAGAGTGTTTACGATGGTGTCCATGGTGTGCAGGAAGTCATGCAACTTTTTAAGATAGATTTCCCAGTTCTCTAAGAGGATTGAATTATTATTTTTTGATTTATGAACAAGAATATCCCGCCAAAACATTATGGGTGCAAGTTTAGAAAGGTGAAGTAGATGCTCTCGTCTCTTGTTAATGTAAGACAACTTCTTCTTTTTAATTTGGGTTTTATCTATGCTAGTATTCTAGAGCTTTACAGTTTCATTAGGAGCATCTGTAATCTCTTTCCTTGCAATTGTATAGTCTTTGTCATACCAAGGGTTGGAAGATCTATTAATATGTTTATATGAAACCTCATTAGAGAACTTGTTAATGGTAGCAGTAAAATTGTAATAAATTTGATCAATGTTAGATTTAAGAATTTTGTGATCCATAATGTAGAAATGTCTTCGAATTATTCACATTATTAGGATTTGGTCGATGTTTCAAACCAACTAATGTGGTCCATTCCTAGGACAAGGCAAAGAATCAATAGATCTTAAGGAATAAATAGCATGGATACATCATTGCCCATAATTAGTTGTTGGAAAATAATTGTACTATAAATTAGAGAGCCTAAATCCCCTTTTAAATTATAAAAAAAAAAAGTCTATAGTTTTTTTTAATATATTTGCAAATCACTATTTTTATTGATTATTAAACCCTAATAATTT
>APFE031287689.1:29614-43631 GCA_000404065.3 Pinus taeda | reverse complement strand
CAAAAACATTTTCTTAATATTTGTTTTAATTAAAATAATTTTATAATTTTAAAAGCTAATTCTCACACTGTATGGAACAAAATGTATCTCTACTATTTAATTGTAATTGTATTAATCAACTAATTTTTTCACGTTAGTTAATTCTGAGAATGAATCTCATTAGTCTAATTGTATTAATAAATCTCATAGTCGTAATTGTATTAATAAATTAGTTTTTTCATGTTAATCCTAAAAATGAATCACATTACTAAAATCCAAATGTTGACATTTAAAAATTACTAATAAAATTTATCTGAAATTTTAATTATAAATTTTTTTGTTAACAACACTACTTATACGTATTAGTATACTTACTAAGGTCTATCCTATAATATATATTATATATATACTATATATTCAACTATTAAATTATTTTTGAAAACCAAACATAGAATTTGCGTTTATCATGCATTTCCATAAATCCCCGAAAACTAAATTGAAATGATCAAATTATAAAGCAATAGACATATCACTTGCTTTTATCCTGCATTTCCATAAATCCCCAAAAACTAAAATGAAACGATAAGTTATAAAGGAAAAATGCAAAACTCATTTCATAGTAATGAAATCCTAGATTATTATGTAGCCTTTTTACCCACAACATACCTCATACATCATATTTGATTGTTTGATAAAAAAATGATTTAATTTCAATGTAACTAATGTTTTTGGTGTATTTAAAAAATAATATATTGACATCGATTAAATAATTAAATAAAATAAAAATTATTATTTTGTTAGAAAATTAATATTAATTTATATTTATATTTTTAAATAAATAAATTAAAATTATTATTTTTTTAAAGTATTAATTCAATTTCAAATAAGGATCATTAATTGATGTAGTTGTTACCTTTGAATCTCGAAAAATATTTAACAATAACCTTCCGCCCAATATACAAAAAATTTTTGAATGGTATTTACTTCCGACACGGAAGATGTATCTATTTGAAAGCAAAATGCACAAATAACATTCACGTTTTCACACAAAATATGTCCTTGTAAACAAAATGCATAGATAGCATTCACGTTCTCACACAAAATCCTTATGTTGACTCGCAACTGAAAATGTGAAGCTATGTATTAACAATAGTAAACCTCTTTCTGAGGAAAAAAAAGAGTAAACCTATCATTAATTATGTCACCACTTCTATAAGTTGCCCGATAATCCCTTCCTTTTGCATGGAGTAATTTGAATTTTATACAGAGATGAGGGCTTAAATGAGAAGGGAGGAAGGGCAATGAAGCAGTGGCAACCTCCATTGTCAAACTCGGTGTTGCTTCCTTCACCTCTACAACTTCTGTTGCACCCACCATTATCATTAGAATAAGCAAGAAAGCTGCAAATGTGTCTCCTTTCGATCCTTTACAGCCTTGGAAATGCACCCTCCTTGCCATAGGCATCGGGTAACTCTTTTAAGGACCACGATCCAATTATATCCAGTATCCTCAACCATTTCAACATCTCCAGCCCTACAGGAATCTCTTCAAGATCTCTACAGGACTTTAGTATTAGACAACTTAACTGCTCAAAATCACATATCCATGATGGGATCTTAACTAAAATGTTGGATTGCACAACTAGAGTGTTCAGCTCTACCATAATTTTCATGTCCTCTAGTAGCACCTTCATCTGCATCATCCGTAGGATAAGGGTTCTCACCTCTACCATATCAAGTACTGTGCCCTTTGTAAATGGCAGTGCCCATTCCTCTAGTGCCAGCCATTTGAGGTGCTTCAGACTGTGGAAATCACTGAAGATAGCAGTTTGTTTGTACTCTGCATGACTTCCCCTCAAATCACATAAATTTGTTCTCGGCTGTGATGTTTGCTGCCAAGATTTCCATCACTTTTCCGTTTTCAAATACTGCAACGATTTGAGCATTGAGATCCCAAAAGGAATGTATTTTACCCCTTGACAGAAAATTAGATCCAGATATGTCAAACTTGTCATTTTATGTAACCCATAAGGCAACTCACTCAGCTGGCCACAGTGGGACAAATCTAGTATCTAGAGTTTCTTCAATCTTGTTGTTGAATCGGGTAGCTTCGCTAATGAAAGAAAACTAGATGCTTCAATGCTCCAAAGCTATCAGGTAATGTTTTGATGTACGTCCCTCCCAAATCCAACACTCTAATAGATGTAACAATCCTCGTCACACTGGATGGAATATCTTCCAGAGATTTGCTCTCAGATAACAACATCGCCCTGATATCCTGACCTTTGAATTCATCAGGGATTGAATTAAATTTATTCTCCATGAGAGAAATCTTGCACTTGCCTATGCAATCTTTCAAAGGGAATTACTACAAAGCTTTGCATGCTCTAAAGCAACAATTTTCTTCCTTCTCAGCAATTTGCAGTGCTAGATCATGTAACACATAGTGCATTGAGAAAACCACCACTTGTCCATCAACGTCCTTGATACTAGCTTCGGTCAAGCTTTCTCTCCATGAACATTCGGAAAGGAATGACGAGCAAGTTTTTTTCGAATCATATCGCGAAGGTCGAATGCAAGAGGATTTCATTTCAAAAATTAGGCGCAATACTGAATTTGAAATCCTGCAACATTCAATGGGAGTATGTAATGATAAATTAGACATATTGTAGTACTGTCATTACGTGCAAACAATATCAAGGGCCAGGCATGTCTCGTCGGTATTTCTCGGTGGAGACTCGAGACCTTTCCTGGCCGGAGGATTGTCATGTTACATATGCCATGTATGTATTGTGAGGCCGCTATCAGGTGCATTAAATGCCCGATAGCAGGTTGGTTAGCTCTTGCCAGAAATAGAGATATACTTCACCGAAGAGTGGAAAGGACGAGAGATATACTTCACTAGAGAGCGGAAAGGACGTCAAGATGGATGCGTTGACCAAGGAATTGTGATATGCCAGAAACAGTTATTGGTATATTAAATATGTTATAGCATTGGGAATAAGGCTTGCCTTCATTCACTATTACACAATTTTTGTAGAACACTCAAGGGGTTAGACCAATTAATTTTACACCAAAAACTGGACTAGGACGAGGCATGACTCCCACACCCAAACCCACAGGAGGAGTCAGAGGAGGCCATGGAACATGGTATTCGTAAAATATTTATAGACCCATAATCACAACAAGAAGACCTACGTTGACACCTGTTCAGAGAAGCACAATGCTTATGACAACACATCATTCAAATCTACCAATTCCTAATACCCACTTTAATGGATTTCTTGGTCCATAACCCCACATGAATGCATATGGCCAAGTTGAGATGGACTACTTGTCTAGTAATGGTATGTTTAATTCTACAATAGTAATGCAACCAATGCCTCATTCTCAATCCCAAATTAACACAACCCAGTGAAAATCTAAACAAGCAAGTCAAGAGAATAATAAAGTTCACACCAAAGTGGGTAGAAAGAGACAAGTTAGACATAAATAAAACAAACAAGTTGTGTTGAGTGGAACTATTGTTGGGCCTAAAGTGAGAGTGAGAGTGGAAATGCCTACCCCAATGCAGTATTCAATAAATAACCATCCTAATGGCGATGCTATTTCTGTTGATTATGGTGATACAAGAATTAGAATGGATCAGTTGTAGACACCCCCACACTAAATCATTTGGTTTCCCAGGGCGTTAATTTTATTCCTGAGGTTGGAGGAACTTACAAGCCACAAAACCATTCTTGGTCCTTGGAACTGCCTATCCACAATGGCAGTAAATACTACAAATCAAATGAGCTCCTAGACTCCTAATCCTATTCAAAATATAATTGGACAAGAAGAAACTCCCACGGGGTCACATTGATGACAAATCAAACATTATAGACAAATGATGGAGGAGTGGAGAGCAACCCTCAGGGCTAGTTAAATGGTTCATGGAAACTACCTGGTTTAACGAAATCCAACTTCATCAAGGAGTTGATAATCCACTTCAACCAAATGTGGTACCTATGAAAAAGGTGGTCAATATTGAAATTGAAACTCAAAAAAAGCAGGAGCACGAGGGCTCTACCTTTTTCATGAGGTTGGACGAATGTATGAGGCACAAAAACACTCTAGTGCATCACAAATTCATGTCTAGAATGGTGGTACAACTGCAAATAATGCAAATCAAATGAGCTCCTACACTCCTAATGACCATAATACTGCTTAGGCTATAATTAATCAAGAACAAGATTCCTCTTATCAAAACTTTGTGGAAACAATAATGGAGGGTCTGTTGGAAATAATAATCCCAACCAACGCAATAAACATCCTAACAGCACCCATAATTATCTGACATATTCTTGCAGGTTGCATCTCTGTTTGAAGATGGAAGAACTGAAGCCAGGCCCAAACTATTTTGAAATGCAACAAGGAATTTAAAGCATCTAATGTACTTTGGTAAATAGATATGGGCACACATTCATTAAGCGACTATTGCCGACACTCCACAAACACCTTTGGAAGATAGATATGGGCACAAATTCATTCAGCAACTATTTCCCACACTCCACAAACAATTGCATGGTTATGAATACACTCAAAAAAGTTGATTACACTCAACAACAACATCATATTAATTACTTTGCTCTGTCATGAAATAAATGTAAAATCGTATGTTGAGTTAAATATGAATGTAAAAGTCATTTTGTAATAGGTTAGAGAGTAAGAACGTAAGAAAGAAAAAGATCCAAAGTCTTTGGGGAGAAAATTGTGGAGCAGATTTTTGTGGGCACGTGAAAACATCCGCGTGAATGTAAATCATTATAAACCTTAGTTTTTACTTGGTGAATGAGTTGTAGTCTCATGCAAATGTATTTTCATGTTTAAGAACTCAATAATAAGTTTTAGTGTCTTTCTCCAAACCTACTTTGTTATTTTTATCGTGAGTGAATATTATTCATTAAGTCTTTGAAATAGCTCCGTGGTGCGTGAAATCCAAGTTTGTGAAATAGCTTCGCGGTGGGCAAAGGTAGTTTCCAAAAATCATCTCCGTGGTCCGCGCAAAGGTGGCTACCCGAAATCATCTCTGCGGTGCGCGGAGCTAGCTGTGTGAAAGTAGCTTCGCGAGAATCATAGCATTTTGCCCCTCCTCGAAAATTAAATTTCCTAAATATTTCTAATAGGGTCATGATCCAATCGAGCTAGTTCACAACCACTACAAAGGAGACCAATCAACGACAACTCAGTTTCTCATTACATGGTTCCCACTGAATATGGGGAACCAAATGTTAGAGACAAAAGGTGCAAGAGTACAGAGCAACATTCAAAGCTAGTTAAATGGTGAGAAACCACTTGTTGGGTTTAATGAAACCCATGTTCATCAACAAGATGATAACACATTTCAACAAAGCGGGGTACCCATGAACGAGGTTTTTAATATTGAAGTGAAAACTCAAGAAAAAAGAAACATGGGTGTAACGAGTATTTGAATGTTGAAATAACTCAAAAAAAAAGAAACATGGGTGTAACGAGTATTTGAATGTTGAAACTTAAAGGAAAACAGAGAACTAACACGATGTTAAGAGTGAAATGGAATGTTACAAAGATAGGAAAAAGAATGAGGGATCACCAACAACAACATAATTTACAAATGAAGAGGTTGGCTATACAAATAATGTTGATGTGGATGCGGTGTATATAAAACATATGAAATGGAGAGAGTGGAGTGTCACCATAACACAAAGGGGGTTTTAAGACAATATTTAGGACAATTTTTGGGGAAATTCTCTCAATTTGGGACAAAAGAAAACTTGTGTATTGTCTTAAATATTGTCTTTAAGTAGGTGTCTCAAATTAAATTGTCTTAAAATATATTTTCTATAAAGACAATATAGAACAAAATTTTTTTTGTCTCTCCATAGACAATTTCATTTTTGTCTCTCTAAAGAAAATAGTTGGGATTCAAGGATATTGTCTTTAAAGAGATTATGTATTTGATCCTAACTATTATCTCTCTAGATATAATAAAAAATTACATTCAAATATAATACAACATCACTTTTGTCTCTTTAGAGAGAATATAAAATAATAAATCTAGAAACATATCTCACCATTGAAGTAAAGATATATTCAAAGCATTTAATTAAAGATAAACTACAATATCATTAATTAATTCATATTAGGACACAATGAAATCAAACCACCAACCTCCTTCTTATAAAGAAGGTGTTGTTCCATTGAGCTAGCATCCTTTAAAGAATTATGTAAGAGTTATGGTAATCCTTGAGATTGCTTATAAGGGCACTGATTTAAAAAAAAAAATGCTTGAGACATAATGGTGTAATCTTTGTAAAATCTAAAATCATGCACCTCTATTTTTAACTTATAAAAATAACTCAATGGAATTAGCTCAATGTTACACCCATGTAGCATGACTCACACAACAAGCTAACTAGAAAATGCACCAAGAGGTGCAAAGAAATACAAATACCAGAAGTAGGCGAATGTGGAAAGAAATTTGAAAAAAACAAACATTTTGATCGTTAAGCGTTAGGAACCACTCTAGTCCCTGCAATCAAAGACGTTGTCTTTTATTTTGTTTCCAAGACTAAGTACCCAATCATTTTTAAAACTAATTCTATTTTTATACTTATTGCAATTGTTTTTTTTTTAAGATTCACAACATAAATGGTATTAAATATAATATCTATTAAAAACGATTTCATTAAACAAAACAATAAAACAATTACAATTAAAATACAATATAATAACTCACAATTTTGATTGATTTTATTTCATTTATAATTACAATATAATTTTGAATTAAATAGTTAAAATAAAAATACATCCAATTTAAAATCACAACAACTAAAATTATATCAAAATCACTCTCAAAATAAATTTAGTAGAAGCACTTTACAATGTAGTCACAAATATTAGTGAATTTAAAATGATACTTTTGAATGGAATGGTTGAAAAAAAACAGCTAGATTTACATTAAAGTTAGACTAAACTAATAAAATAATAAAATCCCTAACAACACAAATATTTCAATAACTTTGCAATTTTGAGATATTTTAAATCTCATAATTTCGGTGTATCTTTTGCTAGATAAAACATATATATATATAGTAAATTCACCCCAAAAGAAGTGAACTCACCCACACCTGCAAATCCAATATCCTCAAGATGAATTATTTGTGTCGTCAACCCTCACAAATAGGTTTTTATTTGTGAATGTGAATAATAATAAATTAAAATTAAAATATATGAGCCAACAAATAATTAAAAGAATCGAATCAAGAAACACCAATTACATTTAACAAACACAATGCTAAAGCTTCTTTTCTCTCCAAATATCTCAATGCAATATATAAAAACTAATTGAAATTAAGGAAAAATGGTGATGTATGGGTTCATGGGTAAACAACAAAAGTGCAAGGCCATGTTACACCCCCCTCAAAAATGCTATCTAGATTATTGTAACATGATATGAAAATAATATTAATCCCCGCACTCAAATGGTGTGCATAGATAAATATTCATTCAAGTAGATGGAAAAGCCATATTTCTAGGTTTGTATACCTATTTGTTTCGAAGCACAACCATTTCTGTCTGTTTTCTTAGATAAAAATATCCATTAATAATTGATACATAGATATTAGGATAATAAAACAACAAATTGCCTGAAGAAAGGAGTACATCTTGTGGATATTTATATCAATTATAAGTTTGTCCACAATACCTATTCTTTCACAATTCCTTGTTCTCTTCTTTGAGTTATGTCACTTTAGCTTACAACTCAACAATATATGCCTGCAAAAAAGGAAACACTTTAAAGGATTAATGTTTCCAGATAAAAATATAGTAGCAAATACCAAGTTTTTCAAAATGATGGTTATGTTAGAATCTTTTCCCAAACATAGTTGGGTCATTAGAATAGAGACAAACATCATAAAATTGATATCAATCAGCCAAACACAATGATTATAGAAAGATCCTTTTATAATGCTTCTCCAACAATAGTCTATTGATGAGAACCGACATTCTTACAAAATAAGACAAACATATTGCTATGCTTAGTTAAGAAATCAAGAACAATTTACTTACCTTAAGTTTAGAAGGGTTGACCTTTGAGGAGAAGCTGGCAAGACCTATTCAAAACCAAGCACATGAGGTATCTTACCATCATTATAAGGTTTGGCACAATGTTACCCTTTAGCTCAGTTATGACCTTTCAGACAAACACAAAACCAAAACACTCTTTCCTACAACTTTGTTGCTTCCTTCTGGAGTGTCCAAATGACCAATAATACCATTAGGAAGGTTGGGATAACCTTACCTTCTACCTTAGGTAAGACATAGATGATTGGGTAGGAAGACCCCCCTCTCCTACAACTTTTTTGCATCCTTTTTGGACAACCAAAGATCACCATGACAATTATGAGAAAAATCAAAGGCAAATAAACCCTAATATCAAAAATTTGTAAGCCGCAAGTATGGACCTCCCAACCCATAGTAGAAAGATCAGAACTTAACAAGCACGGTGTGAACCATTATTTCACGATCTCAAAATCCCACCAAAAATAGGGATGTCACTTGTGCATGTAGTTCATTAGAAATGGCTTATACTTTTCTCTTCAATCATAATATCTTCCCTAATAGGTAGGTAGGTACTTGAAGCCAAAGAATGGATCTTAACATAGACTTAAATGTAGTTAAAGTACATTGTATAAACTATAATGTTGGAGGGTTTTGATTGATCCAACAAATAAAAATCTAAAACATTAAGGACACAATTACTCTTTCATGAACTTAAGATTAAAACAAATGACACAAACATAAATTTTACCCCTAATTTACGTAAAGCACAAAATATCATTCTTTAGTAGAAAATTCAAAAGTTCTGTGAAGAAAGACATAATTCAAATTTCTATAGAAGATTCAATGTCTGAGAAATTGAAAATTTGAAAAATAAAAACTATGCTTCTCATTTTTTACCAACATAGATACTCAATTGCAATGAATCACAACATAACCTACAATGTACACACAATTCTTTAGTACCTATCTCACAGGAAAAATTGTTAAATAGATCACAGGAGAGCTTGATCATGGACACAATTTAAAGAAATATAAAGAATCACCCGGAACAAGTGCAAGATAGCTTTCTCATGAACCAAAATAAATCTAGTACTGGGATTCTGGAAACTCCTCGCACATAAAAGATAATAGAAAATAAGAAAATAGATATAATTCTTATCTTATATTTTAGGAAATAATAAGGTTTGTAATTGAGTTTGAGTTTGAGTTAGGTTTGTAATATAATGCGCCAAAAAAATCCAATGGTGAGTTTGAAGGGTGAGTTATGGTACCAGAGCCACCAATTTGGGCCAAGCCAGATTAGTTTCAGGATCAAAGACTAAATGTAGGCCTCACACAGATCATAACCATACTCTCTAATTTGTATAATCAGGTGAAATCATCAGTATAGAAAAGGCTAGTTTTATATTAGTACTTTTGGATTACATGATTTGGTCTCATGTCAAAAAGTAAGAAAAGGGCCTCAGACAATGGCAACATAATCTTAACTGTAGGTACTCTTGAGCATGCATCCAGGGTAATGTTTATTGAGGCAAATTGGGAAATTTTAAGATGAAGTGGAAAGAATGTTTCTATGTAATACTTCAGGCTAAAGCATTGTACAGAGACATGTCCACTCATTCATTTTACAATCCATACATATCATAAACATATAATGATCAAGATTTTGTATTGATCATTTGACTTAGAAATAGAGTAGAAAGTGAAGCACTAGCTAAATGTCATAGAGGACACCTTGCATACAATACGTGCCTACCCTCAACATAAAGGTTCAAGGCAGAAAAGAAAAATTCCCTAGTATAGGCATGATGATCCTTATTTTTGGTGGTCCCTTTTGCACTAATTGTGAAGGAAATATATCATTTGCATTTGTTTCTTTAAAATGATAAAGATGGTTGGTTGATGATGACCCTGAGAGATTCAATTAGGGGTCAAATATCGGGGCTCATGTAAGGGTAGGTACCAACATAAGTATTTCAAGGATAATGTCTGAAACATAATTCTGACACTTAGAGGTCTACAATTTTTACTTTCTGTTTATCAACAAATAAGACGGCTTTAGGTCTCTATTCAGAATTTTGTGACGGTGCAGATATGTGAAGCCCTCCAAGACCTACCTCACCACATTCAACAGGAACCTCTCAAACATCATCTTGGATTTCCTTTGCTCAAGTGACCCTTCATCCATGTACACTCCAAAACAAAGTATTTTTCTTCTCCCTTCTCAAAAATCTAGTACCATTTAACTATATATAGGGATTCTATCTTCTTCAGGATTTCCATCTCTCAAATTATCCATCTTGTCACAGTTTATTGTGACTGCCATGAGTGACCTTCAGGGGCTTAAAGCGTAGAAGTCTTTTTCTTACAGTCTTGGTACACATTTCCCCCACTTCCATGGCCGATAATCTGAATTTGGTCCATGTGAGATCTGACATCTCTGTGGAACCATCTGCATTTAGTGGATAAATTTGAGTCTGACGGCATGCAAGGATGGGGATATTCAAATGTTGTTGGGTCCCTATAATACTAGGGATTACCCCATTACTATTGTAGTTGTACCCCTTATTAGTATTGTTGTGCCCCTATTGTCCCCATATTGTTATTACTGTGCCCCATAGAATCCCTCTATTGTTATTTTTGTGGTTTATATTATTATTGTTAGGTCAGCTGGGTTATATTGTGACTCCTTAGACTCCTATATATAGAAAGGAGGTTTTTTCATTTGAATCATCCAAGAATTGTGCATTTATGTAGTGTAAAGGAGGTTTCCCCCTCGAAGAGGCTGAATTTTAAGGCGTTGATCTATCTTTTCTATCTTTTTCTTGAGCTGATTTCGTAACATTTGGTATCAGAGCTTTGGATTCTAGGGTTTCGCTGCTCCAAACAGGTCATTGTGGCACTTTCACTATAACTCTTTTTCTACGACGTTTCAGAAGCTAAAAAAAACCATTTGAGATGAAATCGCACTGAACCTTGGGTCTGAATTTCAGAGCTTTTCGCACTATATTTACAGAGATATGATTTGAGGAAGTTGATCTTTTTGTAGACTCCTGAATTACATTCCAAACAGGTGACCTGGGGAAATCATCATAACTTTCTCTTTGAGCATTGGATTGAAATTTTGTAAGAATTTACAAAAAGCGGACGAATTGTAGTTTCTTGTATATATTTTTCAGAGCCAAAGGTTGAAACAGGGACACGTGGCACGTCGTACAAGTTCGCTCCACTAAATTAGTCTATAATCAGGTCACTGTGGGAGATTTGGCATAGCTCTTCATTGGAGAATCTAATTGGGGTCAGACTGGTGGCATTAGAAAGAGGACACAGAGTGCTAACGAAGGTCACAATTTTCGAATTGGATGATCTGAAATTACAGAGATACATCAGAGGCAATATCGAGCTCCTACAAAGTGAAAAAAGGTGTGTAGATTTTTTAAATTTTTGCTTAAGCTTGGTTTGAAAAATTATTGAAGGAATTCAAAGGGCTAGTAGAGCATTATTATCGGTAACTGATGCCCCGAGGAAAGAAAATGCAAACACCTAGTAAGGAACCTGAAAGCTCTAGCATGACTCATGAAGAAGAGGAAGAAATGCTACATGATATATCAAAATTACAAGACCAAGTGCAAAAAATGTCAGCCTCACAAAAGCTAACAGAAGCTAAGATAAATGGCATGGAATATAAGATAAAGGGCGTGGAAGCTAAGATGGACGACTGGAAGACAAATTTGAAGACAAACATGGATGATTTGAAGACAGATTTGAAGACAGACATGGACGAATTGAAGACAGATTTGAAGACAGACATGGACGATTTGAAGACAGATTTGAAGACAGACATGGACGAATTGAAGATAAATATGAATAAGTTGCTACAAGAAATGGTCACTAAGGGTAGTAAAGGAAACTCATGATGAGAACAAAAGAAATGTTAATCATGATTCCATAGACTCTAATGTGGGATCGAAGACCCATCATATTCCAAAAATCGATATGAGGAAGTTTAATGGCAAGGATCCCGCAACATGGATATTACAGATGGAGCAATTTTTAGATCTCAATAATGTGCAAAACACACAAAAGGTACGTATGGCAACTTTATATTTGGAACCAAATCAGTTTGTATGGTATCAATGGCTTTGCTCTCGTAAACAATTTATCACTTGGGCAATTTTTACGGAAGAATTGATGGCACATTATGAGGATACAAAAAGCAACACTTTTTTTAGCCAATTGATAAGTCTCAAACAAAAGGGTTCAATAATGGAGCACATTGAGGAGTTACAAAAACTTAACATAAGGGTAAAAAGATATTCCAGAGGAGCATAGGATTTATGTGTTCATAGGGTCTTTAAAGGATAATATCCAACATGATGTTCGCCTTTGGGAACCTGATTCATTAGAGAAGGCATATTTAGTTAGCAAGAAAAATGGAAGTGCAAAATTATGCAACCAAAAGCATACCACTCACAATATAAAGATGGAAGTGTTGTTTCCCCTAGCCTTCTACAACCTATAAGGTTGACACCCACAACAATTGGAAGAAAAAAGAGCAAAAGGGCTTTGTTACAGTTGTGATAGCAAATACACTAAAGGTCATAAGTGTGCTGAGAAGAAATTATTCTACATAGATTGTGAAGAGGAAGAAGAAAAGGAACACGAAAGGTCAAAAGAAGAGGATATACTCCAGGAACAAAGCCTAGATAAAGAAGAAATGAAACCGACCATATCTTGTAATGCATTGGCTAGAATTACGACTCCTCAAACCATCAAGATAGAAGGACATATCAAGAAGAAAAACGTAATAGTGTTGATTGATTCAGGAAGTAACCACAATTTTATTCATTGTAAGAAAGCAAAAGAATTGAATTGCTTCCTATATCCAGCACCAGAGTGTCAAGTGATGGTTTCAAGTGGAGGAATGATAAATTGCTCTAGAAAGTGCCATAATATCAAGCTATCCATGGGAGGATATGTATTGAGTAGCCCAATGCTTTCCATTCCAATGGAAGGTGTTGATGTTGTACTAGGAGTTCAATGGCTACAATCCTTGGGTACAATAGCTTTTAACTTTCAAGAACTTTTCATGAAATTTTATGTGGAAGGAAAGGGATTTGAATTAAGGGGTATTACAAGGAAACTGAGAAAGATAATCAGCTCTAACAGTATGACAAAGCTTCTAAAAAAGGAACAATGAGGTGTAATTGCACAATTATGTTCGCTAGATGTTTCCACATTGAAATCATCTATTTCTCTAGATTTCCAAAAAGTCTTGGACAATCATTCCAAGGTATTTGAGAATCCCAAAGGTCTTCCACCTATTCATGATCATGATCATGCTATTCATTATAGAAATTTGAATAATATAACACTTATTCACAGAGATTGTCCTGATTATACACTATTTGTGGAATGCATGCATAATACATAACCTCCTCTACCATTGATCATCAATCTGTGGAATTAAAAAAAACAATCGCATGCGCACATTGAAACATCAATCACACATATCAACACAGTATGTAATGGGGAAAGCATACAACTGAAAACCCACAAATATATGTATATTATAATGATAGAGAACATGTAACAATACATAGTACAATACTCCTCACAAGTACTCAGTACTATCTCCACATGCTACACACAAACTAGCTCAGATCTGAACAAGTCACGGGTTCAAATCTCCTCCATTGTTTTGCCTACCTCTACTGCGCAATTCAAGTTGAGAATAGATGAGATCCAATTTCAAATTCCCTTGGCTTGTACTACGCAATCCTCATTTGCAATCTCAATCAATGATTATGCAAATCTGATGCACAGCTATAGTCACAACTGATAGTAGTCTCACCCTTTCACCCACCTCTAACACTTGTCTCCACTGAACTGTCCATACACTAAGTTAACTGATGTATTCTTTAGTTGATTTATGAGTTAATAATTAGTGAATT
>APFE031287689.1:0-13272 GCA_000404065.3 Pinus taeda | reverse complement strand
TTATTACTATGCCCCATAGAATCCCTCTATTGTTATTTTTGTGCCTTTATATTATTATTGTTAGGTTGGCTTGGTTATATTGTGACCCCTAGACTCATATATATAGAAAGGATGTTTTTTCATTTGAATCATCCAATAATTGTTCATTTGTGTAATGTAAAGGAGGTTTCCCCCTCGAAGAGGCTGAATTCTAAGGCGTTGATCTATCTTTTCTATCTTTTTGTGAGCTGGTTTCCTAACAGATACATAATAGGATTTTGGCATCCATTCCATCTACATCCCAGGGGAGGAAAACAGAGAGAGTGACCAGGAATAACTTCATTACTTTGACTTAATAAGTGACACAAACCTTTATTATGAATTGCATTATATCAGTGAAATGATCCTTAGAAAAGTACCACGGAGCTCACTTCAAATTATGAAGCTCGGATGTCTTCCAAATGTCGCCTTTCTTCTCAGATAGTATAATTGGACTTGATCATAACTTTATATGATTTTTCCATAGAAATAGAAGCTCAATCAATTTTGAATTAAACCTAAAACTAAGTTATTTTCCATATCAGGGAGCTCCTTTTTTTGAGTATCAAAACTTCTAAGGCCTTGTCCTTGTTACAAAATTTTCACTAACTTAGAAAGATGCCACAATAATAGGGAATTTAGACTACCTTATGAGAGTATACAAACTATCTTCCTTCATGATTCGGGATGGAGTGCATAACTACAAGATTCAATACAGAGATTTCATTAGAACAATTAGACACCATTTATTACAGAATTGGGAATAAAAAAATTATTGCTACTATGATGAATGCTTTGATATATATTTAAGTGATTTGAATCTCATAAGACATATAATTGTTAATGATCTTTGTACTTATTCAATCCTTGTCATTCTATTAGTGTTACTCCCACAATGTTCCAGTTCTTGCAATAAATCTGATACCATGTTAGAATTCCAGTGTAGAATAAAATTCTTATACATGATAATTACTTGTGAGAAATATTATAATTTGCCTTATTAGTTTGTTAATCTCCTTTATCGAGTAGTTATACAATACATTATATATCATGGAACACAAGAGATAAGAGGAACCAAATATAGGCCAGAGGCCAAGGGAAAACCCCACCAAGGGGGGGAACCATCAATCCTTTCCTTATAGAGTCATAGAAAATCCAAGCCAATGCAACCATGAACCAAGTGCAAAGTCAACCCTCCACTTAAGCAACATTTGCCTTCAAATAAGTTGTCCACAAACTGTCATATGTACATCATTGAACTAGATTGCATATCAACAAAGATGCATTATAACGGGGGTCTCATATATCATCATAAATACACCAAAACATGGGTCTCTCACATCATCAAAGATATACAAAAACAAGTTTTCACAACATCTCAAAGATCATATTACAAGAGTCATAAAGGTCATCGATTCCTTGCCACAGGAAGCACGAAATATCACCAGAAGAATGTCTCTTAGATAGCTCGATTTGCTTCAGGCATATATGCCTTAAATGCCTCTCACATATCTAAATCCTCTTTCTCATAACTTGAACGAATTACCCTGTAGGAGACCAACAAATATCACTACAAAATATATGCAAAGTTACTCTACCATTGGAGGAGTATAAGTGTCAATATATATAGCATTTTTCACATGACCAAAGAGGTGTCCCTTTATCATCACTAACTTGTTCGACTAGGAGGCCCAACTTGGTTGCTTGGAAGTCAAATACAGTTACAAAAATTTCAAATTTCTTTTTCTTTTACAAGTCTAAATGGGACATATTACAACTTGATTTTCTTTTATCGAATAAGTTGTCTTCTTCAATCAGTTATGAAGACCAAACTTGGTTACATTTTTCAACATCAAGACGCTTCAACAAAGTTTTTATTCACAATAGATAATACTCTTATCCATTCAATGTATCCTGATATACCCTCATATTTCAACAACTATCCAACACTCTAATCAAGGTTTCTTAAGAGCATACACCTTAGCAAGGAAACCTTAACACATATTCATGCCTAGATCTTGAACAAAAAAACAAGATGCATACCTTGTCAATTTTACCAATCAATACTTGTAGTCCCCCTCTTCTGTAGATGTATGTAATATTCCTCCACCACATATTTCTACATACTTTTAGCCATTGACCCATGTAGATGATTTCTGCTAGCAATATTCTTTATCTTGGTTGACATGGTTTGCCTGTACATAGTCATAGCAAGGTGGTTTTCCAAACATTTATAGGACCATTCTCACTAAAATAGGTCAACTTCAAACCATAATGAGTATCAAACCTTCCTCAAGTTCTCACATATAGTACTTCAGATATAGAAGTCATCGTTACATAATATAAATCCACACAAATTTGCACAAGCTTCATCCTTGAGGAGGAACTCGACCTAGATTTAAAGACTTGATCTTCTAAAGAGGAGCACAACCTCTTTATCACTGATTAGTAGTATCAATAGATGCACCCCAACAAATACCTTGACATTAAGTCAATTTCATGAAGTTTTAAGTTAAAATTCAAATCTTATTGTAACACGAGATCCTGGCCTTCTGATCCTCAAAAGAGCTCACACAAAAACAACATTAAAGATATCAATTATATGAGAACAATAAGAAATATGTACTATATCATAGGATCTCAAATTTCATTTTTCAATGATGTGTCACCTTCTTGTACACCAAGGGGACTAGTTGTAGACAATAGGCTTCAGAGGAATGAACCTAGATCAAGCTCTTATTTCACAGAGACTTTCCATTTATATTTTCACTCTCAATGACTTCCACAAATCATCAGACTTGTATATTTCACAAATAAAATATTTTGGATATGTAGTTTTCATAGAGACAAAACTACATACCACAAATATACCTTGTAAATGTGTTATGTCAAAAAAAATAGTTTGCATCCTTCCACGTGAGTTTGTTATATTGGTATACTATTAGAGGGTTTACATTTTTCTTGCAATTGGATTTGTTATGAACTTTTCACAACTTGTAATCAATTGGATCACAAGAGATGCAGTCTAGTAACACTGAGATGACTAAGATAAAAAAAAAATGCCTCTTTAAATGCTAATCAAATATCGACTTCGAGAGTGCTAATCAATATATCAGTTTTTTTTCTTTATAAGGAGATCAATTGTTCTCCCTACTCCACTTCTTCAATGTTATTTTCCTCTTCTACATTTGTTGTTGAGCGTAGAGGTGATTCTCTAGTTAGGTAAATTTGGACCAACTTTACAGATTGTTAGGAGAACCAATGAAATGGAGAGATTTGTTGACTAATAGTGAATATACATGTGAGATTTGGTAGGGAATATCTAGTCACCTAAATTATGGTTCCTTACCTCTTTTGATGGACATCGTAATTGGATTCCCTGACTTCAAAGATCAAATATCATATCCATGTTGAGGATTGTGGGAGAGGATCTATGAACATGTATGATGGGAATTTCAAAATGTTCTCTATGTTTCTGCATTTTCATCCAACCCCTTGTTAATCTATTAGATCACTCATTTTGGTTCAATCAAACTAGTTGAGTTTACTCTTGATTATGTGGCCATTACTCACATGAACAATGTTGCTAAAGTTGTAGTGGAAAAAGTTAACCATTAGTATTAATTTTATAATTTCTAAAAATTTGTTCCGAATTCTCCTTTTGTTGTTCTTCTCATTATTTTGAATGAGGTGAGTTGGTTGTTGCATGAACAATTCAACCATATCAATTATGTCTAATTTCAATATCTCAACAAATAGATAATTGTTAAAGCATTGTTGGATGTTCACTTTTTTGGTAGTGTTTTCTAGGGTTGCATACTTTGTAAGCACCTAAAGGAGAAATTTGACAAAGGGAAAGCTTAAAGAGACACACAAGTTTTTGATCTTGTTCATAGCTACTTGGTGGGTCCACTTCCTTAATATTTTATAAGCAAGGCTAAATATGCATTGACATTCATTGATGATTATTAAATATATATAGTTTTGTGTGTGTGTGTGTGTGTGTTATTTGATAGAAATTAGAGGTCTTTTAGTACTTTCAAGACTTCAAATACTTTGTGAATAAATAGTCAAGATGGGCCATTAAACATCTATGCACAAGCAATGGTGGGGAGTATGTGAATGTTCACTTTGAATAATTCTATGCTAAAAAGGGATCAAATTGTGACATTTTTTCCCACGTATTCCTCAAAAAATGGTGTGGATAAAGAAATGGCCAATTGCATGACATAATCCAAATAGCTTACTTTGAAATTCTAGGTAGAAGCTATTAACCATGCATTCTATATCTAGAATATAGTTCCTCATAAAGATTAAAGGCTCTCGCTCTTTTCAAATCTTGGAGCAGTCAGAAACATACCACAAAGTTCTTTAAAATGCTTGGTTCTCAAGCATTAGCCCACATTCTTAAAGACAAAATAAATGTAAGGCTATGGGACATTAAATCCAACCTTATATCTTTGTTGGATATTTAGACAATGTTAAGGGATATCAAATTCTACACCCCACCACATATCAACTAATTAGTGTAGGAATGCTCATTTTGAAGAGACCTTTTGACTTTACCTCCTGACACCTCTTAGTCTATAGCAATATAAATATTCATAGTGGATTCTTTGGACAATGATGATTATGATCTTCTCAGGTAAATTTATGGTGATGAGGAATCTTCCTTCACCTCTTTTGATGATGCAAGAGACGATGAGTGCTCTGCTCATATACATCATCTTGAGGCTATAAAACCTCTTCTAATAATATGACTATGTTGGGCATGACAAGCTCAATAAGTGACCTAGTTGGGGATTTGTTACACACTACAAGGATGTGTTTAGGATTTTAGGGAGATCCATATTCATCACTACTACTACAAATCCCTACTCCTTCCATGAGGCCTTTGGAATTCCTAAATGGTGCAGAACTATGTAGGAGGAATACAAATTCTTGATAAGGAACATACTTGGATTTGGTTTCCCTTCTTAAAGGAAGGAAACTTTTTTGATGTAAGTGAATATATTAGACAAAAATTATGGTATATGGTTAGTGAACAAGTTCAAAGCATTCCCTAGCATTAACTACAGTGATAATTTTACACTTGTCGCAAAGATGTATTCAATAAAGAGCTTATCCATGGAAAAATTATTTATCTTAGATATTATCTTATGACAAAGAAAATTTTTAATATATTCACCCAATGTTTTATAGAGAGTAGGTTTCTTCATCTAAAATCTCTATTAAGGGTGTTAGTAAATTCATCTCCAAAGCATGTTATTTAGTATTCTCTTCTCCATCCCCTTGAGGGGGGTTTCCCACTAGGTTTTCCCCAATGTCAGTTATTTTGGGTTAGTAAATTCATCTCCAAAGAATGTTATTTAGTCTTCTCTTCTCCATACCCTTGAGGGGGGTTTCCCATTAGGTTTTCTCCAACCGATTATTTTAGGAGATCATTTTTACATGGGTACCTAATATGGTTTCATACTTTTTAGGACCCATCTCTCCATCTATTCATTGCCACATGCCCACCTAAGTTGCACTTATGGGTGGGGGTTGGTGTACATGATGTGTATTGATGTTTACTTTAGTGCACTTGTTCTTGTTATCAATGCTTTCATAACCATTGTGAGATTCAAGCTTACTTTGCTTTTCACAACTTCCTTTCCCTTACGTTATGGAAATATTTGTGGCATGCATAGATTTCAATCATGTTTCCCTAATCCATAAAAGCAAGGCCATTGTATTTGTATTAAGTCGATTATTTTTCTTATGACTATAAAAAGTCAATGAGATAAAGCAACACTTATTAGAGGAGTTTGACTTTATTTCTATCATCCATGTTCTTTATCTTTGACTCTATATATTAGGTGGTTTTGTAGCCATAGAAAATTTTCTTCTACAACTTGGTTATGCAACCAAACCTTTCATTTACTATCTGTGTGATTCCTAACTACAATTTTATCTATTGAATGATAGATCTTTGCATTCAACTTTATCTATTGGTTTTTGAAGATCATTTTGTTGCATTATTTCCACACATTCCATAGAAGGAACATTGGAAAACACTGCCAAATTTTGTACATATTTTTGTTCTTGTATGAAGTGGAGTTCCATTCTTCCAATGTTTCAATGATGTATTTCTATTTTTTTCAGATTGTTTGAAGTATTCTACTTCCTTATCCCATAAGACATTCATTATTCCATAAAGGTTGAAGAGGTGTTCTTCAATTTCTTCTAGTTTCACACACATCAAGCACACTGAGGGCCTCTCAAAGCCCCATTAATGATGATTAAAGGACATCCAAACATTTTCATGGTGTTATCAAACAATTTTATTTTCTTTCGAAGTTTCCAACTTAATTGGTATTGTGATATTGATTTAACCATCAAAACACATTTTGTTAAATGGTGGTGTCGTCGATCTTACAACATAATTTTCCATGTTCCAAAAGTCACAAATATAACATGTGTGTTGCAACATATTTTGTAAAATTAGTATGACCACTAGTCTCATGATGATATTTCTCACGACTTAAACCTCATAACTACAACATGGTCATTACAACATACTTTGTAATATTAGTGGTATTGTGGGTCTTGCGACAAGATTTCCCATGGCTTAAATGTAGAAACTATGACATGGTCATCACAATATACTTTGCAAAATTAGTGGGATCACCAATATTGAGACGAGACTTCCCATGGCCTAAACATCACAATTACGACATGGTTGTCACAACATAATTTGTAGAATTAGTGGGGTTGTCGGTCATGTGATGGGAGTTCCCACAACCTAAATGTCGCAAATACAACATGGTAATCACAAAATACTTTGTATAATTAGTGGTATCATCAGTATTTTGATGACCTTTACCACACCTAAGCATCTTAAAAATGTCACAAAGAGGTTGTATGGCCGTCAGAATTGAGACGTGCATTACAACGACCTTTCCCATGTCTAAAGATCACAACTATGTCAATCTTATTTCGTTCTTTTGATGCCAATTTCGACGACATTGTTGGACACCTAATCCATTAAGCATTGGTGTGGTGGAAGTTGAACAATCACTAAAGTCCAAGAGACCTTGGAATATGAAACCAATGGTCATAAGGATTGTATAAATGTATATATTTGTGAATAGAAATGTATGCCACAATTATATTTGATATCTTGTTCACATTCCATGTGTGTGTTTAACATGGTATCAAAGCACATTTGAGATTTGTTCATCTGTCATGCTCAATGTAACTCCTCCGTGGAGCTTTGTCACCACTTCCCCTTGAAGGAACCATTACAATATTTCCGTGTATAGATGTCACTTGTATCTTCCCTATTGTAACATTCTAGTGCAATAGTGTAATGCACAAATGAATGTTGTGATTAGGGAACCATTAAAGAGCTACACAAGCCTAAATGTTACATCCTCTACTGTGACTAGATCACTAGATTGTCACAATTTTGTCTGAGAGGTAGAGAGCTTGTAGAATCTGCCCATAATGGAAAATCTAGATAAAGGAATGTGTTGAGTGTTTAATTTGTTTTTATCAATACCCATTCTTTGTGTGCCTATCCTACATGTTACTCAAGTGCACCCTTTGTGTGACAATATCATTTATTACTCTGACATGCCATTCCATGCTAGTCTCACTTGTTATCTGGTCTCATGGTATTGATTGGTACACCATTCCAAATTGTCACCTTCCATTCAGAGCATTGTAACCAAAGGCATAAGATAACGTTGAATTAATGAGCAATTACCATGGGATATTGTTACATTTTCACATTTGGTTCCCTTAGATTATGCACTTTGTAACAATGAAACTCCCTATTCATTGGTGTTGAGAGTGGAAATTCCATTGAGGCAGTATGCTTGTCAAATCCAGTAAGGCTCTCTCTGGTGACGACCAAAAGAGTCTCGATTTGGCTTGTATTTCTACCTAAAATTGTTGGAGGTTTCAAGTGCTATAGATGCACTTGAAGGAACACATGCCACTGGGAGTTTATGCAGAAAAAACACAAAGAGGAGAAAGGATTGAATTAATTCCTTTGATTTAGAACTTAGTTCTACTAGTAAATTTGTTCTTCACTGAAAGGTTTTGAGATTTCTTGTAGCGGTAGTGTTCAAGAACTATTCTACTCAAACTGGGGTTTCTCTTGCGCATCTTCACCTTTGTGCACTCTGAAAAATAGTGGGCCAAGACCATTGAGTCGGGATTTGAACAATTTTAAGCATGAAGCTACACCAATTATATCAAAGAATATTCAACTTCTGTATAATTGAACCATTGAAGCAAATCACAATTCATGACTATATAAACCGGTGAAGGATAACACACTTTTTGTACCTTGGAGAATCACAAATTCGAGAGGGAGTGACCAACCAAATCAAAGCCTCCATGGAAATATCAAATATTATGCCCAAGACATTAGGCTCAAGGGTCTCTGGCTCCCCTAGCCATAGTCTCGGTCAACATTCTTAGATTCTGATCACGACTGCAGATTGGAAGGTTTGTGGTTAATACCTTCACGAGGAAAGAACCTTCCTTTTTAGATGTTCATACATGTGCAATGGTTCATATTAAATGCTACACCATGAGTTAAGTGTTGAAATATTGATGTGTTAAACTTCTAAAGGTGCATTAAAATCTGTTGAAATTCGTGCCTTACATGCTATGTTGAGTATCGTATGTATGCTAGTGCCTTGTGTGTGAATTATATGGGCATTGGATTTACGTATGCATTGGGCTCATGAAATTTATACATAATGTTGTTTATATATGGGACTCCGTTTACATATATGTGAGTTGAATTGCACCATATATTATGTATCAAATTACAATATCATTATATATATGTGTCAGTGAGTTTATATACACAATTTGGTATAATAGAGTTGTCAGTGTTCTTTTCACTTTATATAAAAGTAGTCCTTTGTGAAGGAGAGAAGACTTTTGTATTGGATTTCTTAAGAATTATTTCACATTGGCTGATGCTTTTGATTGTAACATTGGTGCATTTCTTGTGAAATGGATTGAATGGGTGATATATTGGAATTAATGAATACTTTAATACATGCTAGTGTTGATGGGATGATAAACATTAGTAAGGACACTCTTTCCAACATTAAAATTTGTCTACAACATGTACATGAAAAGAATGATTTTTTGCAACTAGAATCTCAGTTCTAGCGAGATGAGCTTCAACAGAAGAGTTGTCATTTTGAACTAGTTTTTGTTCAGAATAATCCTTTGTTATAGATTGAGATAGACTCCCATCAACAACAAGAAATTGTAGATGTAGTACCCATTTTAGGAGAAGATGTGCAGAAAGATGCAGCAGTTCAGTCTACACTTCCCAAGCCCATCATCAAACCTTGGGAAGAGCTTGTCAGCAACATGTACAAAATAGGTCTTGGATATGACAAGGATGTTTCCTTTCATATTCCAAACTATACCAAGCCACTCTAATTTTAGAGTGTTTGATTTCTTCATGACATTCATATTCAGCTGCTCCTCTTCCAAAATAACCACAAATTGTGAAATGATAACATTGTGATAGAGTTGTCCATGTGAAAGATCACTATTTTGATATTCATTTGTGTGAGAATTATGGCCATCACACTCATTCTTCAAACAAATTCTTCAAAAACAATCCTCCTACAAGAACAAAGATTCACCTTGCATGGATTTCTTCTTGGCAATGGGCTTCAACAACCAAGTAGATATTTCGATCATATCACATAATTTGTCCTCGAGTATTGAAAAGTCTTGAAATTTAGATCTCTTCATCTTCTCACCTTGTATCTGACAAGGGGGGAATTAATGGTAATCTGCAAGCTTAAAAGATAAATCAAGTGAGCTTGAGCCACAACCTGAACCTGCTGCTTGAGCCTACATCCATCGACAACCATACCCAGATTCGGAGTTGTAGCCATAGACAGAGAAGCCCCTAAGCATGCCTTTGGTTAGTGGCCTTCCTTAAACCACCATAGGTTGAGATTTACCTTTTCAAGTTGAGGTTATCCCTTTTTTTCCACAGGTTGAGACCTCCCTTTTCCAGGTTAATTGTCTCCCTCTTCACAACATTAGGGACACTTTCTCTATCATAACTATTCTAGGAACTGCACTAATAATTCTAGGTTATGACCCAAAGGTCTCCTTTTCAAAAGAATAGGGAGAAATTTCTCTAATAGAAGAATTAAGCTTCTAGTCATATTTGGAAGAGTTCTAGGAACTGCACTAAGCGTTCCAATGTTGGTGGTCATCCTTAAACCACCACCAGTTGAGAACTCAAGATCTCCCACCTTATACCTTCATTTTAGAGAGCACATTAAGTCTATTTTGTGATGAATTATTGTACTTTTGTATTATATCTCTCTTCTTGGACTCGTATATACCCCTTCAGATTAAAGGGGGGGGAATGTTGGACACATAATCCACTAAGGGTTGGTGTGTTGGAAGTTGAACAATCACTATAGACCAATAGACCTTGGAATATGAAACCAACGATTATAAGGATTGCATAAATGTATATCTTTGTGAATAGAATTGTATCTCATGATTATCTTTCATATTTTGTTCGCATTCCATGTGTGTTTAATATGCACAAACAGGATGTCTTTCCATGAGAATTGCGATGACGATTACCATCGAAATGCCGAAAATTAAGGAGATGTCAAAAATACGACAATAAAATAAACAATTTTTCATGATTTTTATTTTATTTTATTTTCCTTATAGCTACGAATGATCGTCGTAAGAAAGACAAAGAGCCGTCGAAAATTGGCTCGATATTTAGTATTGATATAATGATGTAGTTTCTAGAAAGAGAACACAACAGCCAAAGCCAACTTCTGCTCATGGGAATAGGACATTGAGGGTGAATTTAGGTTATTTCTCACATTATATATAATGTGCTTAGATCTATAGCCATATACTTGGACTAAGACCCAAACTATAGCATAGGTGGAAGTAGAGAGGTACAAGATGAAGTCCTTATCAAAATTTGGTGGACTAATAAAAGGAGCAAAGGTGAGGGCACACTTAAGTGCATTAAATGAACGTTGGGTGTAATTATCCCACACAAATGGAATGTTAAACCAGAGGGGACAAAGAAACCCATGAGCGATGGTGGTGTAGTCAAGAACAAATATACACAAGAAGTTGGATTTCTCTTGGAGGCTTTGTAATTGGCATAGGTTGTGAGGGGGAGGGAGCTCAAGGATGGATTGAACTTTAAGACGGTTAATGATGATACCAAAATTGGAAAGAATGAAGCCCAAAAGCTATCCCATAGGAATGCAAAAGAGCTTCTAGTTGATGAGGCTATAAAAGTCATAAAGAACTAATTGATGATGAAACTATTGACCTTGTGGGAATATGCTTGAAATCCACTTATTTCAATTATAGAGGGGACATTTATGAACAAACATATGGCATTGATATGGGTTCTCCAATCTTCCTTGTGGTTGCAAATATTTCCATGGGACCCTTTGAGGAAAAATCCATCAACTCTTTTTATCTAAATCCTAATCACTGGAGAATATTTGTGGATGATACTCTTTTCATTTGACCTCATGGCAAAGAAAAGCATCAAGAATTCTTGGACCATATGAATAACCAAATGGACAACATTAAACTCACTATGAAATTGGAAGAAAATGCAGAACTACCTTTCCTTGACATCCTTCTTTCCAAAAATAAAGATGGTAGATTAGCTCTTCAGGTATATTGTAACAAAACCCACACTTATAAATATATTCAAGAGAACTCTCACCATCACCCCTCATAAAAAATGACGTAATAAATACCCTTTCTATTAGAGCTTAGAGAATATGTGACAATGATCACTTAAATAACGAACTTGAACATATCACCCAGGTTTTCAAAAGTCATGGGTACAATGAAAAAATAATTAAGAAGACTATAAAAAATTCTTTGAATAACAACAAGCTTAAAAATAAAAAAGGACTTCATCAAAACTATCCAACTTCCATATATCAAGGGAATTACCGAAAAAATTGCCAACATCCTAAAAAGGAATAAAATTAGGGTTGTCTTCTCTCCTCCTAACAACTTACAAAAAATGTTGGACCATTCTAAAGACCAAATTGATCCTAAAAGAACAAAGAGGTCTATTCGATTCCTTGTGGATGTGGAAAAATTTACATTGGAGAAATTGGTCGCTTAATCCATTCTAGGCTTAAGGAGCATTGCACTGATATTATTCATGATAGATCTAAGAAATTTGCTTTGGTTGAACACTCAAACAACCAAACACCACATATACTTGGAAAATGCCAAATTTATTGCCTTTATTGATTATTATTCTAAAAGAAAAACTAGAGAAGCCTTAGAGATATGAAAAGACCATAACAACTTCAACCATGATGATGGGTAGAAACTGAGCGAATCTTGGACTTCCATTATTGACCACATTAGTACTAATCAAATTTAATCTTCTACATTATATATTTGATTACATTATATTAATCACATTATCCTAATTATTTACTTCAATACTTATGTTAATATAACATAATTAATATACGTGAGATAGATTATCTGACTCATAACTCTTATTAATCAATTTAATTACATATTAGCCTTATTACATTAGAGAATCAATCATATAATTACCTTAATAATCTTTTTAATTAATAAATAATATTTATTAATTAACTACAATAGTAATAAGAAATACTACATGTATACATATTTAATTACAATAATTTATTCTGATTTCATAATAACCATATTAATTAATCCTAAAAAATAGTTTATAACATAAAATGAACTATTAATCTTTATAATAACTACAAGAACCATTGTGTAAATTAATTCTCTATATTATTCAAAGAAAGCCGACACACATTCTTTTGTACATCTAAAGTAATTATTATTTACATATGTTGATTAGCTAAATATGTAAATAGGATTCTTCTATAGATCTTTTGATGATGGGTCATGATATTGTTGTGACTACAACCCCATAATTTTTTTACAAAAGATATGGGGACCTTTTATGTAAATTTTGGTCATATAACCCATTTCATGCTTTGTTTTTGTTACTTTTGCGATATTTTCTCTTTTCTCCGTTTTCCATTTTGATCACTTCATTGTGTACAATTTTTTGCTAGCTTCCCAACGACTTGAAATTCACTAAATCTGGGCTCACGATTTGAAAATAACACTTGTTCAAAAATTAGTTCAATTTAACTACTAAACTTAAATATGTAAAAATTATTAAAATCATAACATTAG
>APFE031287676.1:0-16213 GCA_000404065.3 Pinus taeda | reverse complement strand
GCCATTTAAAAAATCGCCTTTTTTTCATTTCAAAATGATTTGTGCACTAACAAATAAAAAAATAAAATGCACTCCACGAGGGCTACTATGTCTCACCAAAGTGCTTGAGGCGAATTAAAACATGAGAAACACATTTTAGAAAATTAGAAAATTGTTTAATAATTTTAAAAAAATTGTGTATGAAAAAAATCCCAAAAACTTTGGTTATGTGGATGAATGAGGTTGGAATTAATAGAGGTCAGTGGGCTTTGACCGCAAGGCAATTGCTAATAGTCCTTGACAAAGGTAGGGACTAAAAATCTTGGTTCATCTAAAGTGGTGCTAAAAGTGAATGATAGAAGGGAAACTTCTATAGAACTATGAGGCATATAGTGGAAAGCATGTGTAGAAATTATTTTCACTTACAGTATGAAAACAAATCAAATGAATTCAAGGATACATTTGTATTTAAACTCATGAAACATATTCAAATCAATGGTCAATAAGATCTATGAGACTTGCAATAGAAAAATTGTAAATGAAAAAAAATCATTTATAAAGTATCATGGCTAAACGCTTTTTTGTTTGTTTGTTTTTCTTTTCTATAATATATATTTATTAGTTTAAATATTACTAAATTAATAGCTTCCTTCCGTATAATCTTTAATCAATTTTTTATTGTGCCTTTCATTTTTAATGAGCTTAAGAAATTCAAAGACATTAACAAAATTCTATTTGAAACATGCTAGTAGGAATGTCTAAGAAAGTATATACATAGATGGTGAAAGAAATAAGAATAATTGGATTGCAAGAGGAGTTATCCAAACAACAATGTACATCAAACATATGTAATCATTTTTTATTTTTTCTAATGTTTAATTAGAAAGTTCATTTATCATATGAAATATATTTTTTCCAATTGTTTTGTCAATACAAAAATGAAACAAAATGGAACGTATTCAACACATTGATGAGACAATAAGGTAAAAAATGGTTGATCACAAATTTTATGCACACTTACCCTTTCCTTCACATTTAATATTTGTACCACTATGTATATTGTATTAATTATAATTTCCCGTAACAACCCCTGGTTGATTTTCCATGTAACTAAAATAAGACCAAGGTCACGAGACACGTATTCCAAGTTGAATATTGGGAAAAACATAGCGATGGGTATCACTTGTGATTAGTTAATGGCTATGGAAATTACCAAAGGCATTGGCAGATGCAAAGAGGCAATAATTGACATTTATTTATGAAAATAAAGGAAAATAGGATGAAAGGAAAGGTGAAGAGACACAAAATTGCATGAGAGGGAAATTGAAGGAAAATGAAGAAAATATAGACATCAATGATAAAAAGACTTCAGAGAAACCATTGCTAGCTTTTTGACAGTTTTTGGGTTGATCTCTCTTCCATTCTCTCATTCTCTTATACTCTTGCATACTCAAAGAAATCTTGGAAAATTATTGGAGCATGCTTGGAGAACTTTAGCATTCACTTGGATTGGAGAAATAAGGAAAAGGAAAGCATGAAAGCACAAAGGAACAATTGGAACAACAACTACAACTAGATTACTTTGTAGGTGTCATGTTACATGTGTGATTTACTTATTGATTTTTGGATGCATGGTATATTCATGTGAGTTTCTGGTTATGTGCTATTATTGGCATGGAGATTTTCCCAGATTGATAGTGGTTTTAGCCTTGCCTTTCCATCTCCTGGATAGGCATGGTGTTGTGGGTTTCCACTTGTTGCTTTTCTGATTGATGCTCATGTTCCTTATGGATATGGGTTGGAACAAATGCTTTGGAATCCTTGGAACAACTTGGTTTGAGTTACTATTCGTGGAGCCTAGGTTGGGACAAATGGTTTGGAGCCCTTGGTGGGTTGAGTTACTAGTCCCTGGAGCCAAGTTGGAAAAACACTCTGGAGCTCTAGAAGGATGTGGGTTGAGTTACTAGTTCCTAGAGCCCTAAACAACTCGGGCAGAGACCGATCTGGTTGATGTTAGTGATGTCCAACCATAGAGGTGGAATCACTGTGGACGAGAGTTAAGGTGGTTTGGCCTCTTGAAGTTCTGATTTGGTTTTGTTTTGTTTATTTCCATGAGATCACACATTCATGTTTGGAATATGGCACGAGGGTAATTGGGTGAAAGAGAGATTTCATTCAACCCAATCTATGGTGAGGTGGTACGTGGAAGTCCTTGACTTGGTTGATATTTTCATATATTAATATGATACAATTTCTTAATGTGATGTATGAGCATCTGTAGTGATTATGTTGGTGATATTATGGCTGAGTTTCCATGGTTTCTATGATGGTTATTTTCTGGCTATATGTTGGTTATATGATGTGTACCATCTATGGCTCTTGACATGAATTGTTTATTTATTGATGGTTGATTAATATATGGACTAATAAGTTTTGTTGTAGCTATGTGGTGTGGTAATAAAGCCTTCTTTGTGATTCTAAGATGAATCTCCTACTATTATGATTAGATATGCATTCATGACATGTAGCTTACATGTTTTCCATGTGTTTGACGAAATGTCTGTTACGGATTAGGGATCTTTGGGTCAAGTTCTTGCTTGAGTTTTGAGTGACTAACATTATTAGTACCTTTGATTGCATTCTTGAAAGTCTTAGGAAATTTTGGGTAGTGGTTTAGAGGCTAGCCTTAAAAGGTGTCACAAATCTTGGGACCACATGCTCAAAACTGAAGATTTTTGGCCATAACCACATGAAGGAAATCTTGTGAGTGCGTTTATAGCCTCATAACCGCATGGAAGGAGTGTTAAGTCTGTGCTTGTTAGTCTAGGTCAGAGAAACAAGGTTAAAATTCAGGGATTGACCACTTGGGGTGTTTCTTCAGCTCCTGGGTGATCTGTAGTCCATGTAGGATGTCAGTTGTGGTCAGTTTTTAGGCTCCACATTCTTAACTAGAACTAGGAGGCCGGGTCATGTCATAGTGACACTAATATCATGTTTACCTTGGTAGGCTTGTGAAATTAGGTAAATATGGGAGGGTGGTTACAGATTGGTATCAAAGCTTATAGGTTCAAAAACTTGGACTAGATGGGCTAGGTGTGATTATTATGCATGCATTGTCATGGTCATTATTATGGCCTTATGACATCATGAAGTTGATGTTGAGATGATTGATATGTTGATGTTATATATATATCACACTAATATGGACTAATTTGTGCATATTAGATAACCTCCCCTGAACTTAACTAAGGTATGTTTGTTCTTTAGCTAAATATATCTCCACCGGTCATTCGTTATGTTTGTATTTGGTTTATCTAACATGGTATGTTTGTAGGGAGTATAAGATCAGATATGACAAGCAAGATGGTGGATTACAGTTCACATGATTCTCCTTATGGATCGGATGAGCAACAAAGAGATGAGTACTCTCTTAACATAACAGGTGGATTATAGTTCACATGATTCTAATTATAGATCAAATGAGCAACAAAGAGATGAGTACTCTCCTGACATAGCAGATACCTTGAGAAGTATGAAGGTAGAGATCATAATTTGTAAGGAATATAATGAAAGGATAATTTAGTCACAGGAAAGACTTGCCAGAGATTAGGAGAAGAAAGAGGAGGCCAATTCAATGATCCTTCAAAGTTTATCAGATTTGTAGAGACAGGGACAACCACGAGTCAGCTATGGATAGGAGGAAAGGACAAATAGGGCATATGGTAGTAGGTCTCACGGAGGACACAAGTCATATAGGGATGACACAGTTAGAGGTGGCAGATGGATGGATACACCTGACAGGAGATGTAGTGGATAAAAATTCTATTCTAGATTTGGATCAGAGAGAAAACATGGTCATCATCACGATCATCCTTAAAGGAAGAGTGAGAAGCAACACTTGCTGGATGAGTTCAAGAAATCCAAGCCTCCTACCTTTGATGGAGAGTTTAAGAAACTTAAATATGCAAAAGCATGGTTTCTTGGGATGAAGAATTTATTCGAGATACATGATTATTCAGAGAATATGAAGGCCATGATTTCTATTTTCAGTCTCAAGGGAAAAGTGAAAATCTGGTGGGAAGACGTGAAGCATGTCAGAGGCATCGAGATAGAGGAGGTGAGTTGGCATGAGTTTAAGATAATTTTAAGAAAGAAGTATTTTTCAAACAGATACTATGATAGTAAGGCTAAGGAGTTCTACGAGTTGAAGATGGGATCTATGACAGATTAAGAGTGTACAACTAAGTTTCTGGAGTTATTGAGGTATCTACCATATCTTAAGGATGAGAATATGAAGGTTCAAATATTAATTAGTGGGTTTCCATTAGAAATTAAGGATTGGTTTGAGTATGATGAGCCTCAGACATTAGAGGAAGTAATTGGGAAGTTGAACTAATGTTATGAGCAGTATAAGCGTAAGTTGGAGCCCAAGTAGGGTTGGAAAGGTAATGAAAAGACTAAAGGAAAGTTGGATAAGAAGTGAGGAAGACCTCATGATGTAGGTAATAAGGAGAATGCAACATTGTATAAGAAATTCAATGCAATTGACAGAGGACAAAGATTTCAGTTTAAGGAGCAAAACAAGGGAGAGGGAAGGAAGCCTTTGCAGTGTTGGGCTTGTGACAAGGATCATCGCAGGAGATATTGTCCACAACATTAGGGTGGTAGATCTCATATTTACAATGCTCAGGAGGCACAAATAGTTGGGCATTTTGGACAGAGTATTCCTTGGATTCATGTAGCATTTGATAATAGGAATGCTGATCATCAAGAATATATTATTGGGATGGAAGGCAAGCTTTGTGATCAAGTTTCTATTTTGATTGAACCTAGATCTAACTATAGTTATATCAATCATGAGTTGGTGGATGAGTGTGGCTTGAGAAAATAAGTGCATGTAGAATTTTGGTTGGTGTAGTTGGCTACAAGTACCAAGAAAAGAGTTCATCATTGGGTGAGATATTGTGCATTTGAGCTGAACGGTATGTCTAAATAAACACATCTAAATGTGCTTCCATTGGGATCATATGGTATGCTATTGGGCATGGATTGGTTGTACATTCATAGGACCAAGGTAGATTACTATGATAGGGCTATTGAGTTCCTGGATGATGATGGAGAGAGGAGAATATTTCATGGTAAGTGTTGAAAATAGCAACAAGAAATGCTAAATATAGAAGTGCTAAAAATAGCGCTGCCATAAATACATTTCGGGATAGCTTCCTATTTTAGTTAGTCCTTGAACTAAAATAGAGAAGTAAAATTCGAATTTGATCTTAGTAGCTGTTTGTAAAATAATTAATTAATTCATCTTGAGTTAATTAGTTGTAGAAAATCAAACATGAATTCTATGTGAGGATATGCAACAATTATCCCATTAATTGAGGAATTTATCCCTTAGTTAAAGAGATAAGGATGAGTTGTAATTAGTTAGCTCAGTTAACTGACTTAAGTCCTGTTAATTGATTGTGAGTTCAAATAGTTAATGCATGCATGCATGTAACTGCTGCACTTCAGATAACTGAATATTCTCTCATAAATAACTCATGCATATTAGTTCAGACAGAGACCCAGTTGAGATCATATGATGGGACAATGTACTATTAGTTGTAGTAATATTCCATGGAGGATATCTCTTGCATGCAAAATGAATTCATTCCTTGGAGATTGCGCAGTTACTTTTGGGTTTGGTGAGTGTGTGATGAGGCCAATTCACACAGGTGGCAGCGTTAGACCCCAAGGAAAACTGCACAAGCAAATAGGAGGCTTGGAGGGCTGAGGGAAGGCATATCTTGTGTGTATTCAGTCTGTGAGTTGTATTGTTTGATTGCAGAGAGAGAAGGATAGCTTGTGAGCTACTTCTTTGTGTAATCAGAACATATTTCCACTTGTATGATAATACAGAGATCGGGGTTTTTAGCTGAAGCTTTCCCCAGAGTATTCTTCTGTGTTCATGTGTGATTGATTTCTCTTCATCTATTATATGTGTTCTATTTGATCTTTCTCATATTCGATTAAACTTCCACAAGTTTGTTGTAGAAGTAGATCTTGTATTTTGCTTTAGTATATTGCATAATCTGTTGATCTACAGTGGGAATTACTATATGGTATTAGAGCAAAGGTGATCAAAGGAGAGACCAATATACAAGAAGGGAGAAGTTGGAAGTTTGAGGTTCATGAATATAGAAATCGAGTTCTTATCACATCTCAATTTCACCAATGGCATTCAACGGTTTAAGACTCAAGTATGACCTTGATGGAAACTCGAATTATATAGCCTGGAAGGATCACATGGAAGCAATATTAGAGGACAATGGTCTAAAGGACTTCATTGATCAAGAAGTCCCCAAGCTTGCAACAACTTATTCTATAAAATTGGCGGAATGGAAGAAATGTGTGGCTAGAGCAAGGATAATCCTTCTGGAGGGAGTTCGAGACCACATAGTCTCGAGTCTCCATGGGAAGGTGACACTATTTTTGATGTGGAAAACATTGAAATATCTATATTAGAACAACAACGATCAGAGGAAGCTGGCGTTGAAAGACAAGCTTTGGAAAATCAAGTGTGAAAAGGGCGACACGATCTCTGCATATCTGAACAAGCTCACCACCTGTAGGGATGAGCTTGGAAGTGTAGGCATCACGACAACCGATGATGACATGGTGAGTCTTGCGCTCCTTAGTCTTCCTAAGAGCTGGCACAACTACCAAGACTCAGAAAATGGAAGAGAAAAACTGCCAGATTGGGAACGACTTTGGTCAGATCTGATGCAGGAGGAGATAAGAAGAAGCACCAGAGATGGATCCTCATCAAAGCAAGATGATGAAGAAAATCTAGCCTTAGTGAGTAAGGTGAGGAAGTGCAAAGGGAAGGCATCCCATTCCAAATCCAGTTCTTCCTATGGTGGGAAGAAGTTTGACAAATTGAAAGTGCGATGCTTTCATTGTCATGAAGTGCGCCATTATGCTACGAATTGTCCATAGAAGAAATATAAGAAGGGATCCTTGAAGGGATCTGATGGTGAGGCACTGGCCTCACAGTTTGAGTTGGATTTATCTCTTATCACATGCATGGTTTCATCCATGGTGGGATGTGTTTGGTACCTGGACAATGGAGCTTCATTCCACATGTTAGGTGACAAGAATCTTTTCAGTACCTTGGAGGAGAAGGATCTCCAAATGCGGATCGAGATGGGCGATGATGGAAAGTACCATGTTTTAGGTGAACGTATGTTTGTGTTTTAGAGGGAGAATGAAGCTCCCCTCACCCTGACTAATGTAAAGTATGTACCAAGTCTGAAGAAGAATATTGTGTCCGTTGCTATGCTAGTCTTTAGTAAAGGAAAGGTATTCCTGAGGCATATCGGCATTGGATAGACTAAGAGGATCGAGATTCGAGTAAAGAATCTCTACAAGCTAGAGGTAGACGACTGTGCTACATTGAGTTCCAAAGCTGAGATGGTGCAGAATCAAGATGTTGGCGATCTATGGCATAGAAGATTGAGCCACTTGCACCATGGAGCCCTGAAGATCATGCGACAAATTCTACCAGACTTCCCAAGGGAAAACTGGAGCAGACGAATACATGCAAAGGTTGTACCTTGGGTAAGTATGCGAAATATTCCTTTCCAGATCAAGACAGTAGAGCTGGAGCAATCTTGGAGTGAGTCCACTCAAATGTTTGTGGACCATTCTCTATAGCCTCCACTGCTAAACAAAGGTACTATGTTATTTTCATTGATGATTTTTCCCATAGATGCTGGATCTACTTTATGCAAAAGAAGGATCAAACCTTCTTGAGGTTTTGTGAGTTTAAAGCCTTGGCAGAGAAAGAATCTGAACAATGGTGGAGAGTATGTCTCCCAACATTCTAAGGACTTCTACATTGTAGAAGGAATTAAATGGGAGTTGACGACACCCCATAACCCATAGCAGAATGGGGTGGCCGAAAGGAAGAACAAATCGATTATGGGAGTAGCTCGAGCGATGTTGCATGACCAAAGTCTAGCACTACATTTGTGGGCTGAGGCATGCAATACAACAATATACTTGCAGAACAAAAGCCCGCACTGTATACTGGAAATGAAGACACCTATGGAGGCCTTTTCCAAGAAGCGACCAGATGTGAGTCACTTCCAAATCTTTGGATCATCGGTTTATTGCAATGTGACCAAAGATGCTTGGAAGAAGCTAGATCCAACATCTGAGTTGGGAATACTTGTGGAGTACACGAATACACCCCACAACTATCGGGTGTTTTTGCCTACCAGTCAGAGGACAGTGGTACGCAGAGATTTGAAGTTTCAATCGAGGAATAAGATGTAGATATTTTGACGAAGGCATTGTCAAAATGCAAGTTTGAGTTCCACAGAGACAGGATTGGGGTTACTGATAAGGGCATTCTTGTTGAGAGGGAGTGTTGAAAATAGCAACAAGAAATTCTAAATATAGAAGTGCTAAAAATACCACCGCCATAATAGCATTTCAGGATACCTTCCTATTTTAGTTAGTCCCTGAACTAAAATAGAGAAGTAAAATTCGAATTTGATCTTAGGCGCTGTTTGTAAAAAATCAATTAATTCATCTTGAGTTAATTAGTTGTAGAAAATCAAACATGAAGTCTATGTGAGGACATGCAACAGTTATCCCATTAATTGAGGAATTTATCCCTTAGTTAAAGAAAAGGATGAGTTGTAATTAGTTAGCTCAGTTAATTGAGTTATGTCCAGTTAGATTAGTTCAAATAGTTTGTTGAACTGATTGTGAGTTCAGTTAGTTAATGCATGCATGCATGTAACTGTTGCACTTTAGATAACTAAATATTATCTCATAAATAACTCATGCATGTCAGTTCAGACAGAGACCTAGTTGAGATCAGATGATGGGACAATGTACTATCAGTTGCAGGAATATTCCATGGAGGATATCTCTTACATGTAGAAGGAATTCATTCCTTGGAGATTTCACAGTTACTTTTGGGTTTGGTGAGTGTGTGACGAGGCCAATTCACACAGGTGGCAGCATTGGACCCCAAGGAAAACTGTGCAAGGAAATAGGAGGCTTGGAGGGCTGAGGGAAGGCATATCTTGATGTATTGTTTGATTACAGAGAGAGTAGGATAGCTTGTGAGCTGATTCTTTGTGTAATTTGAACATATTTCCACTTGTATGATAATACAAAGATTGGGGTTTTTAGCTGAGGCTTTCCCCAAAGTATTCTTCTGCGTTCATGTATGATTGATTTCTCTTCATCTGTTATATGTGTTCTATTTGATCTTGCTCATATTTAATTAAGCTTCCGCAAGTTTGTTGTAGAAGTAGATCTTGTATTTTTCTTTAGTATATTGCATAATCTGTTGATCTACAGTGGGAATTTCTATAGTAAGAAGAAGCCTACATCAGTGAGAATGGTTAAAACTATGCAGGAAAATGCAGCAGTAGGAAAGGGTGCGTATGGTTTGCAGTTCATATTTGAAGTCTTGAAGAGGTATATGGTTTTGCAGTAGTTTCAAGATGTTTTTCCAACAAATATTTTAGAGTTACCGCCTTATAGGAAAGTGGACTTTTCTATTGAGTTGATGACGGGAGTAGCACCAAAATCAAGGGTACCTTATAGGATGAGCACTCCAAAGTTTGTGTAATTGAAGTTGCGGCTTAAGGAAATGCTTGATAAGGGATAAATTAGGTCAAGTGTGTCACCTTGGGGTGCACCAATATTATTTGTGAAGAAGAAGGATGGTACTCTTAGGCTGTGTATTGATTATAGGAGGTTGAGCAAGGTGACAATCAAGAACACGTATCCTTTGTCGCAGATTGATGATTTGTTTGATCAATTGAAGGGAGCAACAATGTTCTCAAAGATTGATTTGAGATCGGGATATCATCATGTACACATCAAACAAGAGGACATCTACAAAACCACATTCCGTGCTAGGTATGGGAATTATGAGTTTGTAGTAGTTCCTTTGGGTCTTACTAACACCCCGACTACTTTCATGTTTTTGAAAAATAATGTGTTGTGTCCTTATCTAGACAAGTTTGTGATAGTATTCATTGATGACATATTGGTATACTCTAGGAATGAGGAAGAGTATGTAGAGAACCTTGCCAGTAGTGTCAACGTTGTCGAGAGAGAATTAGTTGTATGCCAAGCTTAGTAAGTGTATTTTATTTCAGAAAAAAGTTCATTACTTGGGACTTGTTGTTTCCAACGAATATATAATAATGGACCAAGAAAAGATTAAAGCTATCATGGAATGGAAAAATCCTAAGAATGTGAATGAGGTTAGATCATTCATAAGATTAGCATGTTACTGTAGGTGGTTCATTAAGAAATTCTCATGGATTTCCTATCATATTACATCTTTGCAGTGAAAAGGGAGGAAGTTTCAATAGACTGAGGAGTGCATAACTAGTTTTGAGCAATTGAAGCATTTGGTTACAAATTCTCTAGTCTTGAACATTACAAGTCATGACAAAGAGTTTGGGGTATGTACAAATTCTTTCAAGAGAGGAAGTCTTGGTGGAAACCTAATGTAAGATGGATAGGTAGTATGCTATGAGTCAAGGAAGTTGTATGAGCACGAGCAAAACTATGTGACTCATGATCTTGAGTTGGAAACTATGATTCATGCATTGACAATGTGGAGATATTATCTTCTTGGAAAGAGGTTTGTCTTGATGAGTGATCATAGTGGACTGAGGTACTGGTTTGATCAACCTAATCTGAATGTGAGACAAACTAGATGATTGGCTACTCTCAGTGAGTTTGATTTCAAGATCAGGTACATCAAGGGAAAGGAGAACATGGTTGTAGATGTTCTTAGTAGAAGAGTGCAGGTGAATCACTATGCGACAGTGAGTTCTTATTGGACAGATTTATAGGAGCATATCTCGCAGGAAGGACAACATGATGACATGTATCATTGATTGAGGCACAAGTTATAACAGTAGTGTGAAGGCAATAGGGATGAGGAGTATCATCTCATGATAGATGGATTGATCAGATTCAGGAACAAGATTTATGTACTAGATGACAGTGATCTTTGGAAGCTTATCTTGAGGGAGTTTCATGTCAAGCCATATTCATGTCACCCAAGATATTAGAATACATTGAAAACAATTAAAAAGTTCTACCATTGGTTGAACTTGAAGAAAAAGGTGGTTGAGATTGTTGTGAGATGTTTGGACTATCAATAGGTAAAAGTAGAGTGTAAGCATCTAGGTGGTCTATTGCAATATATTTCGATTCCAGAGTGGAAATGGGAGATCATTTCCATGGACTTCATTACAAATTTTCCGAGGACATCGAGACAACATGATTCCATCATGGTTATGGTTGACAGGTAAGTAAGGTAGCTCACTTCATTGCAGTTAAGTCTACTAATTCAGCCAATGAGGTAGCTCAGATTTTCATCAAGGAGATAGTGAGGTTGCATTGTGTTCCTAAGAAGATTATATCAGATAGAGATGCCAAGCTCACTTCCTAGCTTTAGAAGGATTTATTTACAGGTTTAGGTACAAATTTAGTTTTTAGTACAACTTATCATGCACATAACTATGGACATATAGAGAGGGTTAACAAGATTCTTGAGGATATGTTGAGGATGTATGCCATGAATCAATATCAGAAGGAGTATCTTCCACTGGTAGATTTTGCATATAATAATGGGTATCAGGCATCCTTGAAGGTGAGTCCATTTCAGGCACTTTATGGACAGAGTTGTAATATTCCTATCAGTTGGAGTGATCAAGTGAACAAAGTTTTGATTGGATTGGACATGTTGGCAGAGATGGAACAATAAATGTAGGTTATTTAAAGGAATCTAAAGGAAATACAAGACAAGTAGAAGAGTTAGGCAGATCAACACAAAGTATTTAAGGAGTTCCAGGTTGGGGAGCATGTGTAATTTCACATCAATCCCAAGAGGAACTCCTTGAGGATTGGATCATGTGCCAAGATGACACCTTGGTATTTTGGGCCTTTCGAGATCCTTGTGAGGATTGGATCAGTAGCCTACTAACTTGCATTGCCTTTGACAATCAAAGTCCATGATATTTTCCACGTTTCATTTCTTAAGAAGTATATCCAGGGTGTGATTGAATGGTCTATATTACAGGTGGAACTAGAGGGATATTTCCATCTAGATCCACAATGCATATTTCAGCAGAAACAACTCATGCTTCAGAACAGAGCAATCGAGAAGGTTAAAGTGTAATGGAGGCACTTTGGGCCCAATGAATCTACATGGGATATGGCTGATTGAATGCAGGATTTATATCCTTCATTATTTGTTGGTTCAAGAAAATGCATTTTTGGTATATTTATATGTATATAAATGTTGTTGTGGATACCACAATGAGTGGTACTATAAAGATCCAATAAGAGGTATGATTGTCATGTTTGTCATGTTGGTCATGATTTGCATTAGTTTTTCATTGTAAATACTGCATTGAGCTATGTTATAAAGCTCCATGGGAAGTATGTTTTGTTTTCAGTGGTTCGCTGGTCATAGGTGTCATTGAACACTGAGGTTGATGTTCCCCCAAGGGGGAGGGGTTTGTAATAGGCCCTGATTAGTTTTCCATGTAAATAAAATAAGACCAAGGTCATGGGACACATATTCCAAGATGAATGTTGGGAAAAATATAGTGATGGGTATCACTTGTGATTAATTAATGGCTATGTAAATTGGCAAAGGGAAAGAGGCAATAATTGACATTTATTTATGAAAAATAAAGGAAAATAGGAGAGAAGGAAGGTGAAGAGACACAAAATTGCATGGGAGGGAAATTGAAGGAAATATGAAGGATAATGAAGAAAAATAGATACATCAATGATAAAAATATTTCAAAGAAACTATTGCTAAATTTTTGATAATTTTTGGGTTGAGCTCTTTTCCATTCTCTCTTTCTGTCATACTCTTGCACGCCTAGAGAAAAATTGGAGCATTCTTGGAGCATGCTTGGAGCACTTTAAAATTCACTTGGATTGGAGAAGGAATGCAAAGGAAAGTAGGAAAGAATAAGGGAACCGTTGGATCAATAGCTACAACTAGATTACTTGGCATGTAACAGGTTGCATGTGTGATTTCCTTGCTGATTTCTGGATGCATGGTACCTGCATGTGAGTTTCTGGTTATGTGCTGCCATTAACATAGAGATTTTTGTGGACTGACAATGGTTTTAGCCTTGCCTTTCCATTTCTTGGGTAGCCATGGTGTCGTGGGTTTCCATTTGTTGTTTTTCTGATTAGTGCTCATCTTCCTTATGGCTATGGGTTGGAACAAACACTCTGGAAGCCTTGGAACAACTTGGATTGAGTTACTAGTCTTGGAGACTAGGTTCAGATAAACACTTTGGAGCCCTTGGTCGTTTGAGTTACTAGCCCATGGAGCCAGGTTGGATAAATAATCTGGAGCCTTGGAAAGTTGTGGGTTAAGTTACTAGTTCCTAGAGCCTTAGACAACTTGGGTAGAGACCGATCTGGTTGATGTTAGTGATGCCCGATTGTAGAGGTGGAATCACTATGGATGAGGGTTGAGGTGATTTGGCCTCTTGAAGCTCTGGTTTGGTTTTATTTTGGTTATTTCCATGAGATCCCACATTCATGCTTGGAATATGGCACAAGGGTGATTAGCTGAAAGAGAGATTTGGTTCAACCCAATTTATTGTCAGGTGGTACGTGGAAGTCCTTGACTTGTTTGACATTTTCATATGTTAATATGAGACATTTTCCTATTGTGATGTATGAGCATCTGTAGTGATTATTTTGTTGATATTATGGCTGAGTTGCCATGGTTTCTATGTTGGTTATTTTCTTGTTATATGCTGGTTATATGATGTGTGCTATCTATGGCTGTTGTCATGAATTGTTTAGTTATTGATGTTTGATGAATATATGGACTAATAAGTGTTGTTGCAGCTACATGGAGAGGGCATAAAGCCTTCTTGGTGATTATCAGATGAATCTTAAACTATTACGATCATATATGAATTCATGACTTGTAACTTACATGTTTTCCATGTGTTTGACAAAATGCCTGTTATGGATTAGGCATCTTTGGGTCAAGTTCTTGCTTGAGTTTTGATTGAATAACATTGTTAGTACCTTTGATTACATTCTAGAAAATATTAGGCAATTCTGGGTAGTGGTCCGGAGGATGGCCTGAAAAGGTGGCATAAATTCCGGGACTGCATGTTCAAAACTGAAGAGTTTAGGCCATAATTGCATGGATTAAAGCCCGTGAGTGCATTTATAGCCTCATAACCGCATGGAAGCAGTGTTAAGGGTGCAGTTGTGGGTATAGGTCAGAGAAACAAAGTTACAACTTAGGGATTGACCACTTGGGGTGTTTATTTAACCCTTGGGTTATTTGTAGTCCTTGTAGGATGTCAGTTGTGGTTAGCTTGTAGGACCCAGTTAAATAGATCTGGGAGGCTGAGTCATATCATAGTGAAACTCGTATCATGTTTACCCAAATAGGCTTGTGAAATTGGGTAAATGTGGGAGGGGTGGTTACATTGCCCATGGATGTTTTTCTACCAAGTGTCATTGTACAAAGAAGAGCCATGTTGAAATTTGTTTGATAATGGATTCTTTACGATTCATGAGTGTATGTTGGAGAATTAAGGGTTAATTATACAATTTGTAAGTAACTATGTTGTTTTACATTAATTATTTTATAATTAATAGTGTAACATGAAGCTTTTAATTATCATTTATAGTTTATCATGGTGTATATAACTCATAGGAAACAAAGTGGGAGTGGAGACACCATAAAGTATTTTAAGAGATAACATGAAGAGAAACAATGTGTATAATTTATTAGCACTTGGTGCTATGGTACATTTTTTGATTTAAAAAATCACTTATAATATGACATAAATGTAGATATACTTATGTCACATAATTTATTTATCTATATATGGAACACGAATAGGTACAAAAAAATAAAGATAATCAACTAGATACTACAATATCCCAAGTACAATATTCCTTGCAAGTGATGAATAAATAATTATGCATTCAACCAGTTTGCGTAATGAAAACAATTTGACTATGAATGATGATCAATATAGATGAGTGTTGCAAACTTTATATTTTGGAATGTTTTTATGCAAATATCATACATATTGTTTAATGTGGACATCTCATTCCAATTGGTATGACAATGTGTTACCAATAATTGTAACAATGATTTACTACATTTTTTACTATCTTTGACATTTATGTTGTCTCATTCTATATGAAGAACGATCTCTTATATATATATACTAAAATTGATTTCTTCTTCTATTACAATCTTCAATGTTGTAAAACGTTGCATTGTTGGTAAAGTGTATGGATGATTTACATTATTAAAATGAATAGAGGTGTATTTATCTCATGCAGTTGTTTAAACAATAATGAATATATCCAAACAAATTAATTAAAATATACAAATCAATGTTATTAATAAAAAAATATATTTCATTTCCGATGATTAATTTAAATTTTATAAAAAAAATGCTACAATTGCATACCCACAACATGCAATAAATTTAGTGATGAAACATATCATTGTATTGTATTCATTTGAACTTAACAATGCATTTTATACATTTTCTTTCTAGAGTAAAATTTTGGGCATTGGAGGTCACTCGAGGTTCTCTCAATTACACATATATTACACATTTCAAGAGCTTAACACATCACGAGATTTAAACCTAGATATGGGGAATAATAACTCCCCCCAAATACACAAGAAGTGAAAAGAATGATATCCAATGCCATATCAATCAATGATTCACCTACAACAAACATGGGATGAGGTATTTCAGAACACCTCAATGCTTCATGAGAGGATAAAGAGAATGTATGACCGGAAAAAAAAGGAAGATGATTTCAAAATTGGAGATGTGGTGCTTCGTTGGGATGCTATAAATGAAGACAAGGGTAAGCATGGTAAATTTGAAAATTTGTGGAAAGGCCCTTATCAGATTTCAGCTTTTCGAGGACAAAATGCTTTCTTGTTGGATGAGATGAATGGAGAACCATGTGTAGGAGGACTAGTCAATGGTAGGCTCCTTAAGCACTATCTTTTATGAATTGTCCTGGTTTCATTGTACATAACAATTTAATTTTCTGCAAGTGTGAAGTAGAGAATCATTGGAGGTTGGAGCCCGAAGTGAAGGCCATGGAGCTTCACTGATTTTATGCCATTTTCAATGTTCAGTCGTCAGTTAAGTAAGTA
>APFE031287674.1:0-11343 GCA_000404065.3 Pinus taeda | reverse complement strand
AAAAATAGCCTGCAGGCCCACTTAGTGAAGGCGACTCTTTTCATTAAGCTCCATCATCTTGTTGCAATCTCAACATTTGATTTCTATGAAAATCGTGTATATGGGAAGTAGAATCGGGTGAGTTTCCCCTCTGGTGGTAAGAGGGTGAAACATATATTAGAACTTGTGCATAGTGATGTGTTTGGACCTATGAAGGTTCCATCAGTGGGTAAGTCTGTGTACTATGTATCATTTATAGATGAATTCTCAAGGAATACATGGATATATTTTCTTAAGAAGAAATGTAAAGTCTTTGATAGGTTTAAAGAATGTAAGGCTTTGGTGGAAAACTAGATAGAGAAGAAGATAAAGGTGTTGAGGACAAATAACGATGGAGAGTTTTGTAGTAAGGAATATGAAGAATTATGTAAGAAGTGTGGTATAACATGGCAGAATACTACTCCATAGACACCTGAGAAAAATGGAGTTGTAGAAAGAATGAATATGAAGTTGATGGAAAGGGAAAGAAGCATGCTTAGTGGTGTCGAGTTAGGACGGGAATTCTGGGCAGTGGCGGTGGAGACAACATGTTACCTGGTCAATAGATCACCTTCATCAGCGTTGGAGGATAAGACTCCACAAGAGGTATGGATTGGTAAGAAACCCTCTCTTTCACATCTGGGGGTATTTGGATGTGACACATATGTACATGTTCCAAAGGAGAAACGAACCAAGTTGGATTGTAACTCTGAAAAGTGCATATTTATTGGGTATAAGGATGGTTTAAAGGGTTAAAAGCTTTGGAACCTAGTAACAACGAAGGTTGTGTACAGTCGAGATGTGGTATTCAGAGAGGTAAAAGATGTTATTAAACATGAATTCCAACCAAAGGAACTTGAGAAGATAGAGTTTGAGCTTAAGGAGGAATAATTCGACTCTGCAACATAGGAGGAATTAGAAGATGAAGAGCCACAAACTCTGGGTGTGAGAAGATCAGTTCAAGAAAGAAGGCAGCCAGAAAGGTATAATCCATCTGCTTTCTATTCTAATTTTGCTTTATCTATTACTGAGGATGATCCCAGAGCTATGAAAGAAGCAGTAGATTCAGAGGATGGAAAACTCTGGAAAGAGGCCATGGTTGATGAAATGATATCTTTGCACAAAAATTAGACTTGGAATCTGGTGGAGTTGCCGGCTGGAAGGAAACCCATTGGTAGGAAATGGGTGTTCAAGAAGAAGACAAATGCATAAGGAAAGGTGGAGAAATACAAATTTGGGTTGGTAGACAAAGGTTATTCCCAGGTGCCGAGAATTGACTTTGGTGATATTTTTTCTCCTGTTGCCAAGGTAACTTCTATTAGATTAATTTTATCTGTTGCTGCTGCATTTGATTTTGAGGTAGAACAAATGGATGTGAAGACAACATTTCTTCATGGGGATCTGGAAGAGGAAATCTACATGAAGCAACCTAAAGGCTTTGCAGTGAAGGGTAAGAAATAACTGGTATGCAAGTTAAAGAAGTCTCTGTATGGGTTAAAATAGTCACCAAGGATGTGGTATCAAAACTTTGATACATTTATACGGGGACTTGGCTTCACCAGAAGCAAAGAAGATCACTCTGTGTATTTTAAATTAATTGATGACCAAGTTATTTATCTAGTCTTGTATGTGGATGATATGTTGTTGGTTGGAAATGACAAAGAAATTATCCAAGATTTGAAGACCCAATTTTCCTCCAAATTCGACATGAAATATCTTGGCGCTGCAAACTATATTTTGGGCATGGAAATTAAAAGAGATCGGTCAAAGAGGAAACTCTAGTTAAACCAAAGGAAGTATGTCGATACACTACTGCAAAGGTTTAATATGTAGTATACTAAACTGGTGAAGGTTCATATTCCTGTAGGTGTGAAGTTATCTGCTGAATAGTGTCCCAAGACACAAGAAGAGGAAGAGGACATGTCTCGTGTTCCATATGCAAGTGCAGTCGGTAACTTGATGTATGCAATGGTCTGTACTAGACCAGAAATTGCACATGCAGTGGGAGTATTGAGTAGGAATATGTCAAAACTAAGGAAGAAGTAGTGGACAGCAGTGAAGCAAGTTTTAAGGTATTTGCGTGGCACTAGTGATTATGGTTTGTGCTACCAAGGAAGACTAGGATTGGAAAAAGTGTTGGATATTCATGGCTTTGTTGATGCAGACTGGGCTAGATATCTAGATCAGAGAATATATACAAGTGGGTATGTGTTTAACCTATTTGGAGGTGCCATCAGTTGGATGAGTAAGAAACAATTTGCAGTGGAACTATCAACTACAGAGGTAGAATACATGGCAGCCACTCATGCAAGCAAGGAAGCAATTTGGTTGCAGAGATTGTGTTCACGTATGGGGTTAGTGGTGGGCTCTAGTATTGCAGCAATAATGTTGCAACTCCTGGGACTCCCTTCTTTACTTTTATCAACCCGGTAGTTCGTAACAAACTTGGAAGCGACGGTGCTGTATGCACAAGTACTAGCTCTTGTCGCGGCTGTCACTTGGTCAGCTGGCACAAGTCTGCTAGGAGCTTAACCCAACTTCTATGAGCTTTGAGACGAAGTTTTTTAACTGATGGATGGAAGCTAACTCAAAGGAAGCTAATTTACTTGCGTAAAGAAACTAAAAATATGAAAGGAAATGCAAACCCTAGCAAACCCTAATTTTACTAGCTAGCCCTACTGATGCAAGAAAGAGGATGGAAGTTACTGAGAAAGATGCCATTGACTTCTAGGAAGGTAAAATACATGTGTCTAAGATACTTCTATCTGAAGAAAACATATTTTTGTATTTTTGAATAAGTTGACAGAATTATCATGCATGTGCTTTAATTGTTTTTTTACTGTGCAGAGGTGGATTGGCGAAGGGAGAAGCTTTCAGGAGGTTGGGAAGGTTAGAAGAGGGCATAAGGGGTCCATAGCACCCTTCTAAAGAGTTTCACAGAGTTTGGCTATCAAGAAACCACTTTCGTGAGCTTCTACATGAAGTCTGCAGGGGTTCTACAGGATGTTCTGGAATTTCTACAAGATGTTCAGAAAGGGGATTTTGGAGGATTGATGGAGGAAGAAAGGTGAAGAAGTGGGTATGGAGGTGAGAGAAGGGCGTGAGGAGGTCCAGGACTTGGTGGATGGAGCTGAGGAGTGGTGAGGATGGTTGGATTGTTCAAAGAGGAGTGAAGCAATGTTGCACAAAAATATGGGAATTAGGGCAAAGCGAGCGAATGTGGCAAACGTAAGGCAAGAATCTAGGTTAGAGGATGGAGCAGGTGGGATTGATGGAGTATGGGTAGATAGAGAAGTATTACAGGTACTCTGCAAATTATTTTTCAAACTGAAGAAACAAAGACTCAGAAAATCAAGTACCTAGTTACTTTAACCTAATTTAACCTAGATAATAGCAAAGAAAATGAAAAGAAGTTTATTTGCAACGAAATCATGTGAAATAACTATGCAAATAAGCAATCATGAACCTAAGCATATAACCACAACTAGTATCAACTTCTGCAAATAAGAATCTAACACTAATAATTGCATGATGGAGCAAAGACAGTGTTTTTGGTGGCAGCAAGGTCACCTTGGTCCCAGCTCATGGTCCCACTGAGGGAGAGGTGAGATCAGGGGTGCTTGATGGCCTTTTTCTGAAGATACTCTTTGTTATTAACCTATCAAATCAATCTGAACATGAAAATCCTTTTTAATCATAAAAAATGACCTAGGTAACCAAGCAAGGTTATAATCTACTTAACATAAATAATTTTGCAAAGATACTAAAAACAAATAACAGTACACAAAGGAAGCCTTGGCACTTGGGTTGGGCCCAACCCCAAGAGCTACAGGCTCCTAAGAAAATCTTAGAACTGATGCCAAATAAAGCTGCTTCCCATCACTCAAAAATAAATCATGTCATAAAGAAAGTTATACAGTAGCAGCTACAAACTGAGCTGAGAAAATCACAGCACTATAGTGCAAAATACAACAGTTGAAAAAAAGTAAACTATGAAGGTTGGAAGCCTTCCTATTTATGCACTACGAGGGTCTCCAACAACCCTCCTTAACTCAAGGGGCTCAGCTGCTCAAACTACCATTGATCAGCCACTTTACATAAGACTGCTCGGCTGCCCTTGGGAATCCTTTTCGATGGCCTGCTAAACTCCGAGCTGAGGGTGGAGATTTCGAGGAAGGGCTTTTTAATGTAGGAGACACCCTTCCTACGAATCCTCACCCTTGTTCCTTCATGCTTGCCTGTCATCTGGCTCATAATTGCTTGGCCTTGGTCCAAAATTTGTCCAAAAATTTGCGTTAACAACGTGTTAGCCTTCTTGGTCAAGTGACTATCCTCATTCATTCAACTAACATAAATATACTCAAAAAACATGCATAAACTATGAAAAATGGTGGATTGACAAAGAACAGTTAGGAAAAATGAGCCCAATAAGTTACCCAATTCCAGGGCTCATCATCACCCCCCTGCTAAATGGGTTGCTCATCCTCTGAGCAACTAATCTAGCTCGTCATCCTTGATTGCCTTGACCACCTCTCTCACATCCTAGTCCTCCGAGGTAATATCTTCTTCACGTTCATGAAATCCCACTTTTCTTTCCACTCCTTCCCACTGCTTGTGTTCCTCCTCTTCTTTGACTCCTTCCAGCAGCCCCAAAAGCAAAGGAGGACTGAACTTGAGGCCAATCCAGTTGGCCTGAAGATTCTGCATGGACTGTTTGTAGAGGGGTACTCTTGCCAAGGCCTCCCTCATCCTTGTTGGGGAGTGGTATTCTCTAATTTTTTAGCTGTGGGACAGTGTGTTCCACCTCCGGGTGCAAGCATGAACACAGTTATCCCCTAACAGTCTCTCCATGTCCTCAAAATGGGCTATGGCTTGACCTTGTCATTCAATGTAGTCTAGCAGGGCCTGAGAGTCATTGGCTAAGTGCTGGTGGGTGTATATTAATGCTAAGGGATCCTTCAGCTTTGCTCTGATCATTAGTGGCTCCTTGAGTTCCCTGTCCATAACATTTCAGACCTCTGCTGCTCTCCTTTCTTCATGATTTAGCCAAGAGGCCATGGCCATAAGTTGCACATCTCCTACCGCAACATTAGGATCCCACAAATTCATGTTGGGAAGGGCCAAGTTGTGTAGGTATAATTCAGATAATTTGGCCTTGTCCTCTGATGAGTTACTGTCACATAAGGCCATGAATTGATGGTAGTTTTGAAATGGAGTGATGCCCCTTTGGGCCAAGGTGTTAATCTGGAACTATAACCACTGATCCTTAAGGTATAAGGCATATGATTGGTAGGCTACCTACACTGCATTGCCTCCACTGCCCAGCTGGCCATGCAGGCCAGTTGGGCCTCCTTCTCTTGTACCTGTTTCCTTAGAGACTGTATCTCCTATGCTGCTTGCAATTCCTTCTCATGTAGCTGTCTAGTTAGTGCCTCAATTTCAACTTGCAACCCATCTCTTCTCTGCTGTTCATCAATGGTTTCTTTGTCTGTTGTGGGCTCCTCTTGTTGCCGCTATTCTCCCAAGGTGTGGGGCCTGTCTTCCTTATAGTGTCCATGTAACTAGTAGCTGCTGTTTAAGCAATTCATTTTCTTCTTGTAGCTTGGCCCGCTGGCTGCTTTCCACATGCCTTACCATAGCCAATTCCTTTCTTACCTCTTTGAGTTGTTCTTCCAAGGGACCTATGTCTGCCACACCCTTGGACTTGGCGATTTTCATCCAAGTGTGGGTCCTCACTCTCTCTTCTTCTAGTGCAAAGAAAAGTGGCACTGCGAATTTTTGGGGAATTATCTTTCTGGCCTCTAACAGGTTATAGTAGGAGCCCAAGCTAGGCTGGGGGCTTGGTTCCACAATGCTCTTATTCTTTTGTTCCTCCTGTGATGATTTAGCTACATTTTCTTCCAATTCCTCAGTCTCCTTTAGTCTAGCTATCATTTCCTATAGAACTGTCTCAACATCCTGTAAAGAGGTCTTTGTGTCCATCATTTTAATCCTTTCTCTCCAGGTGGACGTTTTCGAGCTTCCCCGTTCATAGGTGATGGATGCCTTTGAAGGATACCTTTCCTTTTGTTTAGTTGTGGTGTCCTCAATTGTAATTGCCTCCTTTGGTTGTGGCTGGGGTCTGCCAACTTTTATCCGCATGCTCCTTCTTGCCTTAAAATACATGGAAGGCTCCCTTTTTCGCTTCCCTTTTTGTTTAGGAGATGTGCTTAAGGCAGCCAGCACAGCTACTACCTCCCTGGCCAAAATTTAAGGTGATTTCTCCTTTTGCTGCTCTATTTCCATGCTTCTTGTAGAAAGTCTTATGTCAATTGTTTTCATGCTTCCTGTAGAAATTGTTTTCATGCTTCCCATAGAAACTATTTCAACTGTTTCGTTCTGCTTGGCTGGATGTGTTTTTCCTTTTAATTTCTATGTGGTTGCCTTGGTTGTGCCCTCCTTTGTTTGGACTTTTTCAGTCCTCTCTACTCTACTCTGCAATCATTTTTCCCTAGGTGTTTGTGTCATTGTTCCTCCCACAGTTTTAGGCTTAGCAATTTGGCTTTTTCCTCGTTTCTCTTTCTGTTCTTTCTATGGTGGTTTGTCCTGTGTTTCTTTACCACTGGCTTCTCTCCTGCCTCAGTGTGTTCCCTTTCTTCATTGCTGGATGAGGTGAGCTCCTCGGCCAGAATTTGAATATCGTCATCTCTGGACATGTTGCGGAAAATTTCCCAAGAGAGGGGGACAATGTAGGTGTGGAGGGCATCTTCTACTAAAAGTTTGATGAGCCCATGATGGACTAACTGATCCAGTGTCCCTTCCTTCAATTTTGTGCCACATTCACTTAATGATTGCAAAAGAAAATAGGGGATGCTCAACTTCTTCCCTGGAGGTAAATCCAACCCATGTCTTAGTTCACTCAGCAACCGGAAATGATAGCCGTAAACAATACTGAACCGCCCCTCACAGGTAATGTATTTCATGATTTGGAGACTGAGTTCACTCCAAAGAGGATGTAAGCTGGCTCTTCGGACCCCGTTCTTGTCTTCTGTAAAATGTTCCTCGGTTAGGAAGAGTTATTTCTTGGCTTTTTGGCCCAATGCCCTCTCCTCTTTGCTCCAGGGTATCCCTAATGGCAGACCAGTAACTCGACTAATGAGTTCAGGGGTAAGCTTTAGGGTCAACCCTATGAAGTTCACTGTGGCCTGTGTCTTTGATTTAGGTTGCAGGGACATTAAGAATTCCTCCATTATCTCATCATCATGACCCTGAATTTTGTCACAAAACGTCATCCAATTGGCATGGGTGAAGAAGTTCACCACCTCAGGATGTTCACACAATTTACTGGAATCCGAGGGTTCCTTCCTGATAAACCCCCCTGGCATGGTGAGAGTGCTCTGTTTTATGCTCTAAGTAGAAAGGGACTGTTGTTTTATGGTTTCCTCCTTTGAACTTCAAGAAAGGATCTCTAGGGTGCTTAAATTTTAATTTGCACCAATTCCCTGGTTCTAATGCTTTTGCTGCCCAAAACTCGGCTGCCTGTGTATAACAAGAAGAATTAGGTTTCCACAGATAGGGCATAGAGCTCAATTTTCATCTCCAGCATACATAAAACCATGTAAATTCAAATTCTTCATACACAGGTTAGCCCTCACAGTGCTTTATCTTTTCTATAGGAATTTTTTTTTAACAGGAACCGTGGAGGAGAAATTTGATGCAGAACCGACTGAGAAATTCCGTGCAACACACAGGCAAACTGTTATTTTCGACTCACAGGCAGACTTGTCTCTAACCCTCCAAATCAAGACAGTTCAATTCACCACTTTTTCAAAAAATACCATGCATGGAAGAGTGTTTTCGAGCCTACCTCTCTTGGAACTCCAAATTTGACGAACAAAAGTCCAAGCTTCTCTGCTCCAGAAGGCTATGCTATACTTCCTGTAGAACTTTTTCCTATAGAACTCTTGTCGGCTTCTGTGGGATGTCACTGTGCCTATGAATGAGCCCGGTACGTGGGAGAATTTTGAAACAGGCCGAAAATCTTCGTGGAGGACTACGAGTTAACAGATTGTGGAAGCAGAAGACGTGTACTTTGGCCAAGGAAGTTGCAAGTGCAAATGAACAGTGGGTGGTGCGAGTCTTCAGCCGTGCATTTTTGAACTACGGCGCAATTTGTGGCGAGGGGGTGAGGTGGCTAGACCGAACCGTTATCTAATGTCACAGCCATCATTTCTCTACGTGTCCCTGGTTTCCATTACCTCCCCTCTGCCATTAACCACTGCCACCACTGCCAGTCCCACCAATTTTCCCTGACTGGACACTCCACACATGTCGGCTCATGTCTCGTCAGCAATTTTGAATGCAACTAAGCTTGTTTCAATCCCATAAAGCTGTGTAACTGACTGAGGGTGGCCAGTTGACTGGCCACCGATTTCTTTCAATCTGAACGATTTTCACAGACATGCAGTTTTGAAATATAGTTTATGCAATTGACGAATGAGGTTAGACACTTACCTACATGGTTTTGGATGCATTATGCAGACTTTAGGTCTTGGAACCACTGCTTCGCTTGCTGCTACCTCGTGCACGGGTGTTAGAGCCCATTCTTTCATTTGTTAAAGTTGTATGCATGGCTTTGGAACCCGATCCTTTGGTTGGCAATGTTGCATGCATAGGTTCTATTTGGTTTCAGCTGTCAAGGATGTTTTCACGTCCAAGAGGAACCTTTTTACATGTTCTATTTGTTGGTTTCAGCTACCCCTGCCTCTAGAGTATGTTTTCTAGAGGGATCAGCCGCTACAGGATTCCTGTAGGATGTCCTGTAGCTGCTTCTCCTCCTGGGATGCAGGCTAAATGGGTAGGGCTATATTCACTGATGAAGAGTCTAGATGGAGCTTAGATAGGTAGGGTGTGTGAGACTTTGCTGCTTGACTTGTCACTTGAAAATTTTTGTTGTCAATCTAAGGAAAACAGGGTTTGTTGTATGACTGTGCAGGAACACACAACCAGGTGGGTGACGGAGGTGTAAGGAGATGGAACAGGGTGCCATATGGTAATGGGTGGAATAGAGGGGTGGCTGCAGGCCTAACCAATAGATTCCAAGCTTCAGATTCCCTTCCAAAATCGAATTTGGCTCGCCCGAAGGTTCTACAGGATGTTTCCTGTAGAAATATAGAACTTCTTGTAGAAAGCCCAAAACTTCCTGTAGAAGGTGGAATCTTGACCTGAATGTGATCAAATCCTAGGAAAGGCAAGTGGTCATGGAGGGAGTGTCTGTAGGGATGTCCTATAGCCTGGTACGGACCCCTATCCTCGTTTTGTGCGACCCTCCTTACCTGCAATGTATTCCCTTCAACCTACAATTATTTCACAGAGATTAGGCCTGTTTTCTTTTCCTTTTTTCTTTTTTCTTCTTTTTCTTCTTTTTTTTTTTTTGAGAGACAGCTGGAGCGCCTCCATGAGGTTTTCACCCTCACTATCTGCCCTGGGCGCCTCGAAGAGGTTTTCACCCAAGGATCCTTTTATTCCTGTTTTTTTCTCCTTTTTTTTTTCAAGGCATGGGTGGAATAGAGGCAGGGCCCTGCTCCATTACCAGTACTGATTTGTCCAAAGTTTCAATGAACTCCTACCTCGAAAGGGGTTTCTTGTAGATTTTCAATCGATGCCCATTGAAAAGCATGGGGATGGCTTCTTCATCAATGGTCCTGATAAGGACTGAACCATTGTCATTGCATTTCTCCATTGTATATGGTCCTAACCATCTTGTCCTCAGCTTCTCTTTGAAATCCTTGTATCTTGAGTCATACAGCAGCGCCCAATCTCCTGGCTGGAATTGCTTTTCGCTAAGGTGTCGGTCATGCCATATCTTCCTCTGGAGTTGAACTACTTCTGAGTGGAGGAGGGCCTGTATTCTCTATTCATCTAAGCCATTCAACTGCAGTAATATTTCTTGTTGAGCATGGCTGAGATCTAAGTCCAGCTGAGCTGCCACCCTCAATGTGTTGTACTTGAACTCTATGGACAGCAAAGCTTTCTTCCCATAGACCAACTCATAAGGTGTGAAACTTGTTGTAGTTTTCCAAGTGGTGTTGTAGGCCCAGGTGGTCTCAACCAGGCGATCTGCCCAATCCTTTCTCCTGTTGCTCACTACCTTAGTCAAAATCTCTTCCAATGCTATATTAGTGACTTCCACCTGCCCATTTGCTTGTGGATGATACAGGTGGAAGTTCTGTGCTTGATCTTGTGGTGAGCGAGTAGGTCTTCAATCAAGTTAGAGGTGAACTGGCTTCCTTGATCAGTGACTAATTATCTTGGGTAGCCAAACTTGTAGAAGATATTTTCCCTTAAAAACTCATCCACTTTTTCTTCTATCGCTGCCTTGATTGCCTTTGTTTCTGCCTACTTTGTCAGGTAGTCGGTGCACACAATGATGTAAGACCTTTGCTTTGAAGGAGGGTTGATAGGACCCACAAAATCCATGCCCCACTTCTCAAATGGCTTGAAGTTCACTTGAGGTTGGAGGGGAATTTCATCCCTTGGAATCGGTTTCCCCATGTTTTGACATTGGTCACACCGGCTAGTGTATCTTCTGACATCTTGATGAAGAGTAGGCCAATAGTAGCTTGCTTGTAGAATTTTGAAGGCAGTCCTTTTTGCTACAAAGTGGCCTCCACAAGGCCCATCGTGACAGGTTAGGAGGATGTCAAAGACTTCCTCCTCCCTAACACAATGCCTCAAGATCTGATCTGGGACAAGTTTAAATAGGTTGCCCCTGATCCAAGTGAATGGGGAACTCTTCCTCACAATTCTGCTCTTCTCCTTTGACGAGAGATGTGGAGGGAACTGTGTTGAGACCAAGTAATTTGCTATATCAACAAACCGGAGAGAGTACTGAGATGGCAAACAGGTGTTCATCTGGCATCTGGTCATCCACTGTCCCTTCTTCACCTGCAGGCAAATCCAATCTAGACAGGAAGTTAGCAACAACATTTTCCTTACCTGGCTTGTCGACAATGGTCAGATCAAATTGCTGCAAAAAAAGTAACCATCTAATGATATGAGCATTTACATTAGGCTTATTCATTAAATATTTAATCTCAGCATGATCAGTGTGTATGAATGTTTGATAACCAATGATGTAGTGTCTGAACTTGTTTAAGGAATGGACTACGGCCAGGAACTCTTTCTCGGTTACAGTATAGTTCATCTCTGCCTTAGACAAGTTTTTCCTGACAAAGTATATGGCATATGGTAGTTTCTCCTTGACTTGTCCTAAGGCTGCCCCTATGGCTTTGTTCGAGGCATCGGTGTGGATGTGGAAAGGTAGGGCCTAGTTTGGACCTCTCA
>APFE031287673.1:272491-301681 GCA_000404065.3 Pinus taeda | reverse complement strand
TGAATGCATTCTGTAAAAAAATACTTCTGCTGATAGAAAAAATACTTCTGCTGATATACAGTGAAATTGTACTCAAAAGGGCAAAAAGATTTCAAATACTTTATGCACTATGTTTTCTTCAAATCCCTCCAATGTTTATAAAAAACATCCTCATATAATATATCCAACATATAACTGGACCATTCTATAAACACAGTCAATAAAGCAATGTTAATATTCCACAGCGTACAACATTTCAACAAGCGCACAGCAGTGCATATTCCATATATACTACTATACCTTCAATGCATTCAACAGAGCCCCTTCAACGCATTCAACATGACATTTGAACATACCAAAGTATTCAATAAAATTGTTGATACCATTGGACAGTTCAATACCAAAATTTGGACGGGCGCATACCAATAAACAGCGTTACCAAAAACGTTATGGACAGCGTTAATACGCATATACCATTCAAAGTTTAAAGCAATGCAGGTATTACCAAACGCCTTCAAACGTTATGAACAGCGCATATACCATTCAAAGTTTAAAGCAGTACAGGTATCACCAAACGCATTCAAACGTTATGGACAGCCCATATACCATTCAAAGTTTAAAGCAATACAGGTATCACCAAACGCATTCAAACGTTATGGACAGCGCATTCAAACTTCCCACTCGTATACCCTGGAATCATATGAAAGGTCATGGGGATAATGAACAGCTTCATCAATGACATTTTTGAGAAGTTGGCCAGCGAGTCATCGAAACTTGCTCGCTACAATAAGAAGCCTACCATTACCTCCCGGGAGATTCAAACCGCTATAAGGCTCGCCCTTCCTGGAGAGCTTGCCAAGCATGCTGCCTCTGAGGGTACAAGAGCGGTTACCAAGTTCACCAACGCTTAATTCTGGTAGAATTGTTTGTGCATTTAATTCAGTTCAATGGTGTCCTTTGACACCACCTTTGCTGCGGATCAAAAAACGTTAATATTCCGCAACGTTATATCATTCAGCAACGCAGATACCACAGTCGTTTTAACTATTGTGTTATTTGTTAAAAAAATGGGACAGCGTTAAAACAATACAGGTATCTCTGCGTTCAAATGAGCACCCACAATCAATGCAATATGCATTCATTAAACCAAACGTTGATAATGCATAACGCATTCAAACTGCCTTACCAAACACATTCAAACTTGAATCATACGCATACCAAGAGCTGGAGGCGTATCTCTGCAGTGGCACCGTCAGACCTCAGTATGGACAGATGTGCAGTGCTGGCAGAGGCAGGTTATTTCAGAACAGAAGGGAATAAGGCAGAGGCAGAGGCAGAGGCCAGGACAGAGGAGTTACAAGGAGTTAATAGCTAAAACAAGGAGTTGGCTCTGATACCATGTCAGGCCAGGCAGTAACTCCACAAAACAAACAACTGATTCATCTATTATTCCATAGGTAGGTCATTGTTATATACAATAGGGAGTGATTGTTCAGTTCATCTCCCGATGACTGTTGACATTCCTATTTTATTTATTTACATATAATTCCCCCAATCATGAAGATTAGGTGTCAACAACGAGTTTGACTTTCTTCGATTCCCTTAGGGCAAGGCCCCGTAATCAGGGTCGATGGTTTACCCGGTTCACCATCCACAACACGTGGGGAAGTACTTTGGGGTTTCCCGTGCTTTCATTCCAAGTAATATATATATATATATATAATATATATATATATATATATATATATATATATATATATATAATATATATATATACCCAAGATTGGATTTACTAGTGAGGGCAGAGATGGTGAGTTCGAGCAATTGCAGAGAGGCAAGGGTTTTGGCACTGCAACTTTTTGCGGATCCGGAATTATCTGTCTCAAAGATTTGGATAAGGACAAATCTGGCAAGCTAGAGAAAGACCAACAAAGAGCTTCCATCCCCTGAGAGCAGATGGGAAACAAATTGACGAAGATCTTTTAAATCACCAGTCACTGATGCACTAGATGACCCACGAATACAAACTTAACAAGTTTGTAGATCACCTGCTACGATCATGACCGTAAATCCTAGGACAGGATTGTAATCCCCGTGAGCATCAGCATATACCTATTCATGCAGATCAGATTCAAAAATTACGGCTAGATCAGATACAAATCGGATTCAAAAACCATCGGTGTATCATTGATTCATATCAGATTCAAAAATCATGGCTAGATCCACGCAGTGTTGGCTATGCAATTATAGCTCCAGCCTCCCCCATCCCGGTTCTAAAGGTAGAGAACGAGACGACTTTCGACAATGAGAATTCGCTACATAAGAAGCAAACCCAAATCCTTTGCGGCAATCCATGGTGACAGGAGCACTCTAGACCCAACCCTAGCCAAACAATCTCTGGATCTAGTAGATCTAGGATCAGAAGTATAAGCTGGAGAGAGAGTCGAAGTGCTAAACGATGGATAGCAAGGGTTATATTTTATAGACCGCCCGGCATCGTGGACCTCCCTCTAGTTCCATATTTGTATGGCGTCCTTTATTATAGCGACCTGTGCCCTAGGCAATCGCATGGGAAAGATCTAGTGGGCACAAACGTGAACTCAACAATTTTGATGCAGGTCCAGATAGATTGCCCAATCTCGCCGAATAATTACTATGTCAAGAGAGACCTCCCTCTTTCTTACTCGTTGTTCCGGTGGAAGGAACAACAAAATCTGTTTTAAAAACAAGGCTGGATGGAATCGCAAAGCAGGATGTTGGAGATCTAACTCATAAGAAGGCGGATCTGGACAGTCATCCCTCAAATCTGAATGAAGGAGAACTGATCCAAATTTTTATTAAATCCTTGACTAGGCAGTCAATAAGTATGAGGACCGGGATCTAGGAACAAGTACAAGTTTTGCAGCAAAAGATCCATCAACGGATAGGTATTCCAAAACGTTTTCAAAGTTTGATTTATGCAGGGAAACTGCTGCAAGAAGGAATCAAATTACAGGACTATGGCATAGGAACTGATTCTACCATCATCCAGAAATCACGTCTCCTTAAAGGCTGTCAGGGAACTAGCACTAAAGCACAGCTTCTTTCAAGGACGTAGTTAAAAGGAGATCAGAACCACAAACTAAGAACAATGTCCCAACATACCTGGTCCCTACACTGTGAAGCAAATGAACCAGGTGTTGGCACTGACAATCAACCTGCCAGAAGTTAATGAGATATACTCAGAGTTTTATACAAAAGCAATAATATGCAGATTCAATGGATTATGGCCCAAATTTGAGAATTTACATCCAATGGATATTTTCTACCTGGACAGAAAATTGTGAAGTTGATCTTTGCTCAAAAGGTTTCCTCATAGTCAAGTTTGATATAGCAATAGATTTGCAGTATGTCTTAAATGAGGGACCGTGGTTCTGGGGCAACAGAGGTCTCTTCTTGACACCATGGTTCCCGGATTTCGACGCAAATACCATGGTGGTTTGCAAAATGCCAATCTGGGTCAGGTTACATAATTTTCCCCTTCATTTTTGGCATCCCACAGTTTTAAAGGGAATAGGGAATTCCTTGGGGAAGTTCTTAAAAATGGACGCAGATCAAGTCTCAAAAGGCATTTTTACCTTTGCCAGAATATGCGTAGAGGTAGATCTCAGTAAAGGATTACCTAATAGAATTATTCTGCTCCATAACAATCTGAAGTGGACTCAGCCACTAGATTACAAGAATACGGCCTTCCGTTGTCGTTGTGTTTACAAACTAGTCATCACCTTCAAAACACCTGTCCACAAGCAAAAGCATATCCAAAAAAGAAAAAGCGACAAGCTTCAAAACCAAAAGGATGGCAATTTTCTAAATCATAGGAAGCTGAAGCAGAGGAGGTAGAACTCATAGAAAAATCTACACAACAATGTCCCGAAGCCCCATGAATCTAGGCAAAAGAATGACGAAAAATATAATTCCTCAATAGTTCTTGTGCCTTCCATTCAACAACAACAAGTAGAGAAAATCCCATCTGAAAAAGAAGTTAGTGGCACCAAAGGAATACATGCATCAGAAAGTTCAAATTCTGATCAAGAATCCCCTGCAAATATAACAAAAACGCAAATGTCTAATGTATCTTCCACTCCCAACAATAATGGTTGGAGGAAAGTGGAAAAAAAGAAAGACAGAAGGGATTAATTTTTTATGTCCTTTTTGTTTTTTGATCTTGGATTCCAAGATCGGCTATTTCTGCATATGCTTTTTTAAGTGTTAGGATATTCCGACACGTAGGAATAGTTAAGTATAACTTGGTCTAGTATAGAGTTAGGTAAAGTGTGTTTCTTTACTATGTACATTTGTAACTTAAATCCGACGGTTTCACGATATGTATGATCCGACGTTCATTCTCTCCTCGGTATTACCGACACTTATCCGTGGCTTGACACCGATTGGTCCATGAATTCTATTTAAAGCGCATGGAGGGTCATTTGTAGGTCACCGTGCCTGAGGAGCTTATGTAAATTTTCATTCTTTATTAATAAATTGCCTGTAGTAGCCACATTGGCGCAGGCCGTGGACTGTTTCCCTCTCTGAGGGTTTTAAACACGTCAAAATACTGGTGTATTGATTTGTGATCTGTTTGTGAGTAGTGTCTTTTTGGTGTTCTGTCTGAGGAACTTACCCTGTAAATTCCTACATTAAGCATCTACAATATGTAATTTTGTTCATTCATGAACAAAGTTGCAATTTTTCCTTGGGAAAAAATATACATACACAAGATCATATTAACAATCATTAACAGGCAAGGCTATCACAACATGTGATCCAAATATATTGAAATGGTTGGCAGTTGAAGGAGGGACTTCAACTCTCCACCCAACTTTAGGCCAACTACACTGCAATTTTTCTTGCAGCTGACCAACCCCGAGCTGGATTCATAGTATGAGGGAATGCTTGCTCAAGGGACTTCACACCAACAATTTAAATAGGCACTCTAAGATGGAGTTCACTATCCATGTGGTTTATCAACTATCCTCTAATAATAAGCACCACAATAACTCAATTACTTTTTCGAGTCCAATCATAGGGCTTTACCCTAGGTCCAGATGGGGCACTGCTCAGTCCAGTGGATTGAATCCACTGTCTAGGTGGTTTGTCAATAGTCTTTTCATAGCAAGCACCACAGGGGTCTACAGTGCACTGTCCAAGTGATTAACAGCACTCTAGCAAGCCCCACAGTAACTCAAATTGCCTTGTCCATGTGGTTTATCAACTATATAGCAAGCACCATAGTGATTCAGTCATCCACTAAGTCTCCCACTGACCTCACAAGAATAGACGCATAGTCCAATGGCCTCAAACACAAAACACAGGGATTAACACCAAGGTTCATGAAGTACAGGGCGTAGCAACTAGCTCCACGATTACCATGGCTTCCTTCCATCGTGCTCCATAGCTCCACGTTATTCGCACCAATCTTGGACACTTTCCAGAACAACAACCAACCAAGCAAGAAAACATAGAAGGGGGGAACCGATCAAGAAGAAGAAGATTAATCTCTTGCACTTCTTTGTCGTGCGTAATATACTTTCCTTCACGTCCCTTTGTTTTCAGAAAAGGGGCAGTGTCTCTTGGCTACTCAATTTATTGTCGACTTTGTTCTCTCTTCCACATTGTTTGTTCGACGCTTTCTTTTCTAAAGAGTCTTCATGTGCCCAACCATTCCTCAATCTTCAAGTTTTGTCATGTTGTTGCCAATAATTTTTGTAAGTAATTTTTTATTTCCATAGTCGAGGATCCCCAAGAAATTATTATCAAGCCCAAGTTTTGCAACACTAATATAAATGAGTGTACATCACATATGTACAATGCAACAACCTGCTCTCTACATGCATGCTTGCTTTCCCTCTTGGGTTTCTAATCATACTTGAGTATTTGTATTGTTGTTGTGTGCTTGTATCAACGAGGTTGAGGTAATAAGGTCAACATACTTTCCAGAGACAACGGAAACTAGTAAAGTAACGTAAAAATAGAAATTTTACTATGTGATTAAATAAACATAAAATTTTGTCAAATGATTCTAATCTTATGTTGGACTTATTGCATGGTCACCCTTCATATATTGAATGCCTTACAAATCTAGTTTTATCCCTTAGGTTTGAGGTCCAATTCTACCCAACTCTTGTGACATGTGGCAAGAAAACGGATGTACTTTATGAGATAAGGATGTCCCTTCTAAATATTGAATGTACATTACGTGTGAACAACCCCCCCTAAATAGAACTATGTAGAACTAAATACTCATAGACCCTAATTATCCAAAAAAGTAATAGTAGTTACCTCCAATCTTATAATAAATTAGCTATTTAAAGAGAACATGTTGCGGCTATCAAGATTTTATTAGCATGTTGCAAGATAAGTTGGTCTTTCGGAAAAACTGAAAGTTAAGAATGGACTTTGATTTGTCTAATCGTAAATGCACTAATGCCATCAAAGATAGCCCAAAGGAACAACGATACCAACCATGACGTGAAGGAAGAGGGTAAATGTAACTAGGTATTCAAATGATCATTCAAAGTTCCTAGAGCTCTTCCTTAACCATGGCAAGAATCTTGTTGTCTGGCCTAGTTAATTGCTCTTTGTTGTTCAAATTATATCATCTCAATCTTTGGATCTTGTGATAGTTGCAAATTTTCAAAAGCAACATTGATGAGATGCCCTTTTCTTGACTCTATTAGGGGAGTATATATTTACCTAAATTTCTCCTGTACTCATTTCTACTTTCCCTTGTGCAAGCCCAAGCTCTTTCAGCTAATCAATAGCTCCTAATATAGTTCTAAATTCCAAAGAATATTCAATATTTGCCATTACAGTTATCTAATTGATTACTACATGAAAATAGATTATCTATTCATGAATTCGTCATCTCTTCCAAACCAAGCATGAATCTTTCGATTCATTTGAATCTCTCGCTACCAAACATGAACCTTTTGATTCATTGGGCTCCCTTGCTCAGCTTTTTTTCAAGGGCAATATAAGTACCCTTTTTCCAATTCCACCAAGCTTGCCTATTCGCATCATTTGAGAGAAACTGGCAACCCTTTTTGAAGTGGTTCCCATTTAGCAAGGCTTACTCCCTTTATTTCTTTGGGTTCTCCGTTTTTCTCTAGGGTTGGTTTCTTGCTCACTAAGTTGCACTAAAACGGATACGGGAACGGATACGGATACGGAGTTTGAAACAGATACGACAAATCTTCAAAAAATGGATATGATACGGCAAGGAAACGACATATATATATATATATATTATATATATATATATATATTATAATATATAATCATGAATTCTACATAAACAAATCATCATCAATTCAATATACACATTGTCATCATCATCATCAATGATTATTATAACATTCAAGTTGGCACCTTTGATTAAAATGTCAATACCCACTCACAGTTTAAAGGAATATGAGATTGTTTTCAGAGTCACATCATACTTCATGAAATTATATATTTTTCTAATGAATTTGACAACACTAACACAGGGGCAACATAGTGAATTTGACTTTGTAAATAGTATGTTGCATAGTATCTAGGTCTAGACTCTAAAAGGAGTCATGACATTGAGATATTGTTAAGTATCACTGAATATAAAGTAAATTTAATCATTGTAAATAACGTCTACACATTATAAATTGGACTATATTCTAGTAGCTACAATAGGAGTTGCTCTGAAATTCATAGAAATAGGTAAGTTGGATTTATTTATTCACAACTTAAGATCATATGACCAAGAATCAAGATGCCACAATTTAAGCAATTAAATATTGTGAAGTATGATACTAGTAAAAAAGTAATGAGAAATTTAACCTAATGCAAAGAAATTGCTTCCACTAGCCAACTTTGAGGGTAACAACTTTCTTTCTTGATTTCATAGATACCTTATGAGTTTCCATTCCAAATTCCAAGTTTCCATCCTTTAGATCTGGCATTGTTGAAAACTTGTTGGCAAATACCTCTATCATGTCATGAATCCTTTTTCACGATAAATGTTCACTTTCAGATGAGCTATAATCAATGGATACAAGGCCCGCAAAGAATTCAGCGGGATTTACATACTCTGGGAAAACAAACCTGGAATATATTCTAGCAATAAAGTGCCTGGAACATTGGAAACCTGGAAACTTGGAATTCAAATTTTCTGAAAACACATCAAATTTTATTGAAATCCTTTGAAACGTTTCCGATCTTAGGTTGGCCGTTTCCGACGAAGTGAAACGTGGCGGAAACATTTCCATGTCGTTTCGTACGCGTTTCCATATCCGAAAGAAAAGGCACAGGAAGGAAAGAGGTATAATTTGGCCTTGCATAAGGGGAGGCAAAAGGTGAAGTTTCAAACTCAAATAAGTTAGGTCCGTCTGGAGCCGCCCCAGCGAGCCAGCTGGCTTATATTTCAAAGACTGAATGTGAGCCTTGCAATGCCTTCTATGTGCCGACTAGCTATGCCCGCTACTTTAACGAAGGCTCCTCTTCCTTCCTGTCACGAGGTCATCCATTCCTGCTCCGAACAAAATTGTTGCTCTTGATGTTGTTCTCTTTTATTCATTTTTGCATTAAATCGTGATTTTCTTTCTATGTAGGTCGTTTGTTCAAAGTTGAAACTTGAAACTAAAACTGGATGAGAGTGAGGCTATTTTTTCTGTAAATGGATCAAATATTTCCATTAGTATAAATGTTATATATCGGATCAATATCCAACTATGACTTTGAACCCATCTTGATTACCCAATTAGTTGAGTTTGCTTAGACTTTAAGCAGTTCGGCGCTAACCATTTGTATGATCTTCTCTTACTGGTGAATAGAAACTAACAATTTATTTCCCAATCAATTACGAAAGGCCATAGCTCCCCCCTATTCCCCGTTTAGAGCTAAGAGTCCTACAGGGGACAATCAAACGATGTGTGAAGGGTATCTGGCTCAATGGGAAATGAACTCCTGACCGCCAATCAGCAAAGAAAATAGGGAACACGAGAATAAGATTCCAACCTTCCATTGTCGATTTTTTTCAAGTTCTATGATATTCGCAATCTCGGGATCGACCTCCTCCAGTGGAGCATTCAGCTGCTTTGGCCACTGCAAAAAATTGTGCAAAATTCAGCATGCAAAATAAGCATAATCAACTATAGAAAAGCAAACCCAATATACTAATGATCTTATGAAATGACCCTGGATTTAGCACTCTATAGGAATAGATCCTTCAGAGTTTCAAGAGCGAAAGCGAAGAGGCTCACAGTGACATGGGACTTTTGTTTTTCGAGACGAGAGTAGTCAGCCTCGTTGGAAAGAGCAACCTGGCATACAACACAAATCTCTCTCTCTCAGCTGAGACAAGATGGGTATTGTTTGAACTTTGAATGTGTGTGTTAGAATTGAGAAAATACATACAGTAGATTGCAGAGCTCTTTGTAGCATAGCCGATCCGGGCCTAAACAAGGCTGAACTGGAGATTTTTCGCATGGTCGCCATTGCCATAGCCATGCTTTACACCTCTGCAACTCCAAATATCAAATGCCCTCCCCTTCCTTTCAAATAGATGAAACTGAAGATGGGCACTAATATGGGAGCCTGTAGGTATTGTCACTTAAATAACCGATAAAAGGGATTCTGACGACGGAGTTGGTGTCGTCAACATTCACCAACTTCGAGGGCCCACGGCGTCTAACTTGATAGTGACTCCATATCGGTGGATGCAACGCTAACCACTTTTTTAGGCGGATGATGCATATCATTGATGGTGTCATTTTGTCACCCCACGATATCATATTTTAAGTTTTAAGAGATTAAAAATGAGATTAAAAATGCAGTTGTTTATAATGCGATTTTTTGGAAGCTTTTTCAGTGGGGTTTTTTAGTCAAATCTCGGCAGTAATTTATTGGAATTGCAAGTTTGATAGCTAGTTTCTGCACAATCAAAGCGTCTCGGGGGTTTTTTAGGGTGTTGAATTCAAATATGCAGTTAAAAACCCATTTTAACTGCAACAAATCAAGATTTAACCTCAATTTCTTCTGCCGAATTCCGTCAGCGGAATCTCCAAAAAGTCGCATTATAGACAACTCCATTAAAAATAGTCTGAGACTATTAGTTCCTTTTTTTTGCTCTTTGCAATTCAGTTTTTTTTTTTTTTTTTTTTTCTGATTCAAATTGATGATGAGCTGACCCTACCTTTTAACAATCTCCTCGCTAAAAAGACAATGCCAAGACACTGATGCTAACATGTTCTCATAACTTTCTTTGATGTCTTTGAATGCATCACATTCCAAAATGAAATGTTTTTCCGATTCCACAGCCCTAGACACGCAAAATGTGCACACCCTTTCTTCCCAAGCTTCTTTAGATCTTTTCCACCTTCCTGTTTCACACCGAAGTTGATGTGAGTTGGTCCTTAATTAAGCAATAAGAACCTTTGCCCTCCACGAAATGCTAGCTCCAATGAACTCTTTTTGTTATAAATCACATGTAGGGTTAAATTCCTCAATGTAATATTTCTTCTTTCTACCCAACTCTTTTTCCCATACTTTTTTACGAAACTTCTCCATAACAAAATCTTTTAGCTCCTCGTTATTTGTGGGATAGGCATTGAGGTAGATATCTCATTTTTGCATTCATGTGTAGTTTTGTTTCATCCATGTTTTCTTTCTTTCACTAATGCCTTCATTGAAGATAACATTAGGCCATCTATCTACTCTCATTTGTTCAATTCTTTTTAGGTATCTTATGAGCTGCACCATAGGGCAATTTAAATATTTGATTTTACTTTTAATTTTTCATGCAAAATTATCGTTTTTTGGTCACTCGGAATAAAAATTTATTTTTTTTATTATTTCGTTGAGTATGTCTTAACTTTTTATTATTTCTTTGAGTATGCCTTAACGTTGTTTTTGTTTAATTAAGAGTTTATCTGTTTCTGATGTAAGGAAATAGGTTAATGGTCCAAGCCCCAAAGGCATCTTGCATGAGCTAAAGCCTACCCCTTTACAAACCACTAACATGTAATTCCTAGTAATGTGGTTTCTACTAAATAACAATGATGAGTCAATGCCCCCCTTACAAACCACCAAGTGGTAATTCCAAGTGATGTGGTTTCCCCTAGATAACAATGATGAGTCAATGTCCATTGGTGGATAGTTATCCTGGTTGTTGATTTGACCACGTTATAATAGTTTTTCCTACTATTGATAATAAAATTCAATTTTCCATTATTCACATTATTTTTCTACGAGTCTAAATTCATTTCATATGGATAAAAAACTTTAATATATAATATATATGAATTATTCAATTTTATTAATTAATATTTACAATTTTCTATTGTTAAAATACTTTTGGAATGTTTTAATTTACTTTAGAATTTTTAAAAACTTGTATTCAATTTCAATAACCAGTTTTTTAATTTTGAAAAATTGGCAAGAATGTGAAAAAAATAAAGTTGAATATTGAAGAATCTAGTTTAATTAATAAATTAATTAATTAATTAATTAATTTGTTTAGATATTTTCTCCAGTTAATTATGTCAAAATTTGGTATAATTTTTTCAAGATGTTGAATTTATCTATAAAATTAAAAACTCATTTAAATAACAATAAATCACAATTTTAACTAAAATTATATCATTAAATTTTGTGGAAAAGGTCATTTTATCTATTAACTATATTGTACCTATTTACACTGCACTTTAATAAATTAAAACCCTTCTTGGAAAATTTAAAGATTTGAATCAAATTTAAATATTGGAAAATGAAATAAATTTATTTAAGTCCATCAATAAATCCTTCCAATATGAGTTAGACAAGTTATTAGTACTTGTATAAAAGACTTTGTATCCAAACAATTCTAAAACCCAACTTATATATAAAAAAACATATTCAATTTTTGTTTCTTTACAACTAACTTTATAGTAATGTATTTTTATTGTTCTAATTCAATTATAAAATAAATAAGAATAATCATTATTAATTTTTGTTTGTTTGGAGAGGTTTGCAACAATGAATGCTAGGGTTTTTATCTGCAATGAAATTTTCATCGTCGTCGAGCTTTAATCTACCTCTGAAGCATTTGGTGACCACAACCCTGGTGAATTGTTGTTTGTTGTGAGTATGGTTATGCTCGTAGATGGTCTGGAGCATTTCTGCGATGGTTATGGTTGCATTTTCCCTATTTAATAGTTTGCACAATCTTATATTACATGGGAAGGGTGAAGAGTTTTTCTTGGACTTCAAAGATGTGGCGGCTCGACCCCTCACTTACAGATTCATTCGTGGGTAGACTTGCATGGGGGTTATGGACTGCGAAAATATGGTCGATAGTCATGGATGTAACAAAAGTCATAAGAATCTTATGGATTGCGGGGTGAATGTCGAAGAGGATACGAACAAAGAGGGTATCTTGCTTCATGGAGCCATGTGGGTAGGGATTTTCCCAATTGGTTTCGCATAAGCAGGAAAAACCCACTCAAGAAGCAAATATGCCACATATTTTCACAAATCTGTCCGAAAGGTATGTTGTAAGAACACTGTGTAACTCAAATAATGATTTGGAGGAGATTTATGGGACCTCTACTACATCCATAAGGCTTTTCCCCTACAATGGGGCGGGAGGCACCGAAGGTGGTTGAGCTCAGGCATAAATTGATTAGTTATGAGGGATGTCAACTAAATATGGAAATAGAGGGTTCTTTTCAAATCTTTGTGAAAACCCTAGATGGGAAATCAGTTCTTATTGGGGTTTAGGATGTGGATCTAGTGTAGGATTTGAAGCAGAAGGTCCAAAATAAGTTAGGTATTCCGACAAATTACAAAGTATGCTTTATGTGGGGAGATCACTGCAAGATGTTATGCAACCACGTGACTATGGCATTGAACAAAATTACTCCATCTTCATAAATTTGTGGCTACAAGGAGGCTTTCCCGGAATTAGTAATCCCAAGGGACCAACTTTGTTTAAGGACGTTATGAAAGGAAAGGTTGAGACACAAAACAAATCTGATTCAAATCCCAATATCCTTGGACCATACATCGTGGATCCTATGAATCAAGTTTCAACTATGGCAGTTAACGTTCTAGAAGTAACTGAATTGTTCTCGACTCTCTAATCCCGAGTAGTTATATGTAGATTTAATGGATTCTGGCCCAAATTTGGGGATCCACTTTAATGGGCATGTACCAATTGGACCTCAAATTGTGAAATCCATCTATGCTCCAAGGATTATTTTTGTTATACAATTTGATACATTAAAGGATTTGCAATTCGCTTTAAATGAAGGTCCATGGTTTTTGGGTAGCTCGAGCCTTTTTATAACCCCATGGTTTCCAAGTTTTGGTGCCAACACAATGGTAGTTTCCAAAATGCCAGTTTGGGTTAGATTACATAACCTTCTCCTCACTTTTTGTCATCACTAAGGATTAGAAGGGATTGGAAATACACTGGGGAAGTACATGAAGTCAAATTTGGAAAGACTTACAAAGGGTATTTTTACCTTTGTCAGGGTTTATGTAGAGGTAGACCTTAGTAAGGGTTTACCTGACCTCATACAGCTAACTCATAATAGTTGTTAGTGGACCCAACTTTTAGATTACGAAAACAAGGCATTTTGATGTCGCATTTGTCTTCAAACTAGACACTCACAAAATATATGTCCATGCGCAAAGAAAGATCCAAAGAAAAAGTCTCAAAAACCAAAGAGATGGCAGTTCCTAGAGCAGTATTCTTCAGAAGAAGAGGATGACGAAATAAAGGAGGGTTCTACAAATATGGACGCTCAGAATCCATAAGGAATATTAGTGGACAGAGAAGTTGAACAAACGGGAATAGTTATTTAAAGCCAAAAAGCTACTGAAGCAACAAAATCTACAGTTCCAATGCAACATATCAGCAAAAGTCCCATTAACAAAGAGTTGGGAGGCATCAAAAGATCCCATGCATCTAAGAGTTCGGTCTGAAACAAAAGGTTACCTTGATCACGAAAGAGAATCAATTAGCCATTGTAACTGTCAATCCCAATCAAGGAGTTTAGCAAAAAGTAGAAAAAAAAGAAGAAGCAGAAAAAGATAGTTAAGTGTTCATTACACTTAGCTCCAATATGTAACTTTTATAGTTGTTTTTCGAGTTTTGGCCCTGATATATGCTTTATTATGTGGACCTCTGATTATTGGAGGAAGTGTTTATTACACTTAGCTCCAATATGTAACTTTTATAGTTATTTTTTCGAACCATAATGTATGCTTTATTATGTGGACCTCCGATTATTGAAGGATTGTTTCTTTAGAATTTATGCTCAACTTTTTTTTAGACTTTTTCGACCGTCATAATTGAATGCTTTCAAGCATCTACAAAATATAATTTTGTCCTATTCTCAAATTAAATAAAATTACTTTTTTTCCAAAAAAAAAAAAACAAAAACAAAAAAAAAATCAAATCCAAAATTTAATAAATCAAATTAAATTAATATAAAAATGTCCAAAATCTTAAATTTATTAAAATTTCAAATTTAAATTTATTTAAATTAAATTCAAAATTCAAAATATATATATATATAACCAAATAATATTTCTCTATCAACATACTCATCTTTTACAATTGTAATTCTTTATTTTTTTATTAAAAAATCAATTAAAATATAAGATGATATAATATTAAATTAAATCAATTAAAAAACCTGAGACAATAAATCGAATTCAAGTTTCAATTTTGAGAATGGTTTTTCTTTATAACTTGAAAAACTAATTGGTTTTTTTTATTTGAATGATTTATGATGCACTCGATGTTGACACTCGTAGAAAAGAATCATAAACTCCCATTCTTCATGTGTAAAATAATAAAAAGTTATATTAAATTTAAATTAGATATATAAAATAAAAATTTTTAATAATTAAGTTGGTTTTTTAAGAAGTAATCTGAGTTTAAGATGAAATAGTTTTTTCATTTGTAAAATAATTTCAAGAAATAATGTAATTTTTTGTTATTTAAAATACATTTTTGAATACATAAATAGATTTAGTACCATGAAAAACTCTCGATCACTTGATTTCTACATATTAAACAACTTAAACTCAAGTTTTTAAAAATCTCTACGAGATTTTGATTAAAATTAACTAGAAAAAATGTCGTGAAAAAAACTATTTCATCTATAGATTAGACTGAGCCATTTTTTTTAGGCACAGGGTGAATCGATAACTGCAAGACCTAATTGAAGGAAGACCCAGGATCAATTCTCGTAGCTGCCACTATAACACCAAGAGTACATCCAACAACCTGGAAGCAGATATACTAATTTCTTATGATTTTGGCAAGAGTCGGGACTCACGGATGAGGGGAGTCTACTCCTTGAGCCGCACACCATAGTAGGATAATATAAGCACTTTTGGTTTATTATAGGGGCTCCCCACAGATTGGACAACTAGTCTGGCAATACCTCTTTTCAAGAGCGGTGACGTCAATAATCCCTCCAATTATAGGGCCATAATGATAAACCCTTTGTTTGCAAAGCTATTTGGAAGCATGCTAGAAAATAAAATTAGCAAGTGGGCAGAAGAAAAAGATAAGTGTGTTAAAGGGTAAGCAGGTTTTAGACCTAAACATTCCACAATTGATCAATATATAACTTTAAGGTACGTCATTGAAAAAGTATGGCAAGATTAAAGAGGACTGTCGAGCCTAAGATTATAAAGTGGCATGGACGCCAAATGGCTAATGAGGCACTAATTTGGTTGCTCATGTAAAGGTAGGCTCTAACACTAAGTTATGACACATAAAACAACAAATGAAGGTGATGTCTCAAAGTAGTGGGATCAATCCTATGGAAAATTTATGCATACAAGATCATAATACATAGTGCAAGGGTGGGAAAATCTTATCCTTTATGTAAGATTTCACAAACATTACTTGCCACGATAGATCAAATGTGAACAAATATGCTGAAAAATGACTTTGAGTTACAAAATTAGGTCATAATCACAAAGCAAAAACGAGCAAACCACTAAAATATAGATTAAAGGTTAGCCTAATGGGTGAGATAGTAAAAGAGAAATATAGAAGAGTGGGTTTAATAACTTGAATATAATGGTTAAAAAATCAATTTTACCACACATTTTACCCCATTGGAGTGCATTTTAGTGAAAAGGTCCTCCAACTTAAAATGTTGAATTTTAGAGATTTGTGTGACCAACTCATAAATCATCAATACCAAGTGATTCTAGACTCTTTTCTCTTTCAATTGATCTGAATAGAATATATTTTTATGCGAATTTGAGATAGATTTTTTAAATTTAAAGGGGGACCTACATAAACATGGGTCTTGTTAACATTGATTACATATGGTTGGCCCTATCATGAAAGGATAGTCATGTATATACACAAATGTCTAGAGTAACACTCGTGTATGTGCATTCCCTCTTTGAAAAAATGACACCTAACTCAAAAATTAAAATATTTCCAAGGCATGATTTTTATCACATGACAAGAAAGACAACATGAGGAAGTTAATAATGATGTGTTAAAGGATCAAGAAATAATGGTTTCCCTCTGCTATTGTGGATTACTCAAACTCTTCTTGGTGCCAAGTATACACAACAAAGGTACTTACTATAGATCTTAACTAGTTAGTAGAGCTTCGATCAAGATATTTTTATGTTGGATGAGATGCCCCATTAGATTGAAGTGTAAAACATCTACTTCATAATAGGTCTCATCCGATGAGGAGAGGTAGTAAACATAAAGATGAGGACCAATGGAGGATTGACCATCGAGGACTACATCAATGTGTATTGCACTAATGAAACCTAGAAGGTGGGGGCCTAGATCCCTATCCAAAACATCCAAAACCTAGGCTCAAGATTATTTTATTCATTGTAACAGGAGTAATGAGCTCAACATATTTTCATCAAGCATCTATACCACAGGTGTTTATTATAGTGGAGTGTGTATGCCCTATAGTTTTTTACTAGTGTACTACCTTACAAAGTAGCATGAAGACACAACTCATAGATTGTCATTTGGGAAGACAAAGGAATTTGGATATGGGAGTGTATTGTGCCCCTTCCTCTTTAAGAGGATTCTAGCACTTCTAATACAAGTAGATTTGCACATTTCACACCTGAGAGAGCCTCGTATAGAAAGATGGATAGACTTAGAGGATAGTGAATTACATTACCCAACTTCACAAAGAGCTCTTCTACTGGAGGGAGTAGTAGATCATCGTGATTGAAGAATATGCGTATTTAGGGTTGGATTTTCAAGGAGATATAGAGCTTGCCCTACCTCTCCCCCAATGCTACTTCGGGCAACATAGGTAAGACAACTTTATTTTTAAAAGTTATTTGATTTGTAGATGTTTTTAAATTTATTAATTAACTCAACAAGGACTGAAATCTTTTTGATGTGAACAAAAATTATGACAAATATACTTGATCATGCCGATATTGGACCAATTATGCCATAGGGCTTCCCACATCACAATCGGTGTGGTAGAGGCGAGGAGTAGGTCGATGGAGATGCATAAAGGGTTCTTTGATTAGTACGAAGGAACCTAGAGGGATTGACTCAAAAGGTGCCCATAGCTCAGATCAAGGATCTCCTTAAGGGTATGCAACATCGAGTGGTAGGAATACTGCAACCGTGGATACAATTATTTTAGTGAGTAACAAATGCCATAGTCTGCTACCATGTCACTCATTAGGACTTCGAGCCTAGATTATAGTTGTAGTATTGTTTCGATCAAACTATAAAGACATGATTATCGACTTGATGTCCTAATTTTGTAAGACATTTATTCACTCTTTGGATTTCACACACACACACACATATGTATGTATGTATTATTGGTTGCAACATTGATGCAAGCACTACCAAATGTGATCAATTGGTCAGTGGGAGAATAAATCACTCTAAGTTGTGGAAGCTAAGCTTTTATTATGATGATTATCATCGTTTCTGTATTCTATAAAGACTAAATCATCATCGACATCTGGCAAAAAATATCAATAGCGTGATCAACAAATTGACAAAAACTAAAAGTAAACTATATAGCATGTACATCGATTACAACAAAAAAAAAAGTAAATGCTTAAGCATAATATTTCTCGAGATAGAGCCCATCCTTGGGCTTATTAAACTTGTCTCCATCATGATCAACAAGTTCATATGGCCCTTTCTTAAGTACATGCTTTATGATATAAGGCTCATACCACATTGATTTCAACTTTCATGCCCCTAATGCATCCTTACCTTGGTTATACACCAAAATAATATGTCCTTTGGAAAAAACATGAGGATAGGTACACTTGTCATATTAACTTTTGACATGCTTTTTATGGGCCTCATTTGTTGTAGCAACATCTTAACGTTGCTCATCAATCTATTCTTAGTAAACAAGATACTCTCTAAACTAGTTGTGATTGGAAAGAGCTTAATTGGTAACTTCCAATATGGTATCTTACATTCAATTGGAGATATAACTCCACCCCATGAATGAGTTGGTAGGGAGTAAACCACATAGTAGTCTTAGCCAAAGTTTGATATTCCCAGAGTGCAGGATAGAACATGATGTGCTAGTTGGTCTTATTTTCATGTATATTACATTGCAAAATGGTTTTCAAGGACTTCCTAACAACCTTTACTTGCCCATTCACCTGGGGATATTATGGCAAAGAATTATCTTGCATAAACCCCAATTTTAAATTGAATTCTAACATCATCTTATCATGGAAATGGCTACCATGACCAATGTCAATCTCTCTAGGCACACCAAACCTTGATATGACTTGGCTGAAGATGAAAAACATTTTTTTTTCATCATCACTTGAGAATGTTGGCATGGCCTCACCCCACTTAGTGAAGCAGACATATTCATGCACCCTAGATGAAGTCGAGTGACATGTTGCAAATTCCAACCCCCACTTGGTGAAGGGATCAACTGTGATAACAAGAAAAAGGGGAGTAGGATTCACACACAATTTTAAAGTGAACACTTTAAATAGATGGCACTTATTGACAACTTTGATACAGTATTTAAAAAATGAAGGCCAAAAGTAGCTCACACATAATATTTTCTAGGTTATAGCTAGCCCAAAAGGTGACCACCACATGCTCCATTGTGGTAATCATTCAGAAAGTTATCTGCTTCATCACAAGTCAAACAACATTTCAAGATTTATCCTACACCATAATGATAAAGAGTCTCAACAATGAAGAGATAATTTTTTGATAAGTGACAAATATGTCGTCGTTCATCTCATGAGTAATATGGAGGAAACTTCAAAGTCTAGAGATATATTAGAATATCCCCATACCAAGGATCAGTCAAAGCCATGCAAAATAAGTGTTCATCAGAGAATGAATCCTAGTCAAAACATTTCTCATTTTCCCTGGGTAGTTTCCATATTAACTCTACCAAAACCAAAGATTTCTTGGATTTTGTTGTTGTTGACTCAAAGATTAAATTCTTTTAAAATTATAATCCATTTGTTAAATTCCCCCCCACCACTCATCTAGTCATGACGTATTGAAATGGATCCGCATTAGCAATAACTATAGTTTTCTTTAGTAGAATATAATGCTAGAGTATCTAGACAACATTTTTGTCACCAACGTTAATTTCTCCATGTGCGTATACTTAAGTTTAAGACGCACAAGACCATGACTTAGGTAATAGATGATGTGCTTGTTAAGTTTGTTATCTTGTTGAACCATAACCGTACTAATGGTAGATTCTTCCACAATAAGGTACAAAAGGATATCTCTAATGTGTTTTGGAGAACACAATAGTGGGGAAGAGACTAACACCTTTTCAAGGCATCGAAAAGCATTTGTGCAAAATCATCCCAAATGAAAGCAGGCCCTTTTTTAAGCAAGTGTGTAAAACCCTTTGTAATATTACCGTATTTAACAATAAAATGTTGAAATAAGTTCACTTTCCCCTATAAACTCAAAGGTTGTTACATATTATGTGAGGGAGGCAATTCAATTATAGCCTTAATCTTCAATGGATCAACCATGATCCCCTTCTTCCAAATGATGAGACCTAGCAACCACCCAAATGTTACACAAAATATACATGTGCATTTGTTCAACCAAAATTTATAATGATTACATTGACCAAAAACTAAATGGAGGTGTTTTGCATGATCAATTATATTTCAAGAGCAAGTAGTGAGATCATCTAGACAGGGCTCAACAATATGTTTGATATTGTGGAAGGCATATGAATTGGTCTACTAGATTGTGGCTGCAACATTTTTTAGGCCAAAAGGAATCTTATGGTATGCAAATGTACCCCAAGGGAAAATAAAACCAAACTTGTGTTGATTCTCATGTTAGATTTGTATATGTTTATAGCCCAAAAATTCGTCCATAAACAATAAATTCTCGTTAACGGTGCATTCATCAACAATATAGTTGATAAAAGATGTCAGGAAATTATCTTTTGGCCAAACCTGATTTAAATATCTAAAATCCATGCATACCATAATAGTTCCTTGTTTATTATCAACCAATAAAAGGTTAGAAACCCATTCTGTCAGAGGAACTGGGTAAATAAAACATGTCTTAAGTAGATTTTCTACTCCAACCTTAATTGCCACAACTTTCCTAAGATTTATCGATCAAAGATTATGAAAACCTTTTTAACATTCTCATATGTTTTAATCTCATGTTGAAGTATATTGGAGTCAATGACATACATTTCCTTATATGAACAATCAAATACATTACAAAACTCATTAAAGAGTTTAGTATGGATACAAACCTTGTCAACAAAACATTATACTCCAATAAAAACATTTTCTTCAATGTCAAGCTTCCAAAATATGTTGATCGTCATGGTTTCATAAATATTTGCCATGTTCCCCTTGACCTATATAGAAGATGATGCAAAAGGTTCTTTCAAACATGATCGAACATAATTCGATGTTTTAAGGGTTCATTTTATTAGCAAATGTTTTTTCCTTTTCATTTTTTCATGCAAAGATTTTCTTTGGGTTGGTAGTTACTATTATTCTTCATCAAAAATTACATTTTTATGAAAAGGAGCAAATATATATGAAACTTGTAAGTTATTAAAAGTTTCAATTAAAATTTGTAATACATGAATGATTAAGAAACTATTATATAATGAGAAAAAGATGACATCATTTTAAAATAAATAGATAAAACTTAAAAAATTGAATTGGAATTAGTATATTTTACAAGGATATTACAATAAAGTGGTTTAAATTATTAGCCTTTGATTTAAGTTTAATCTTGGTTTACTTTACTTTAAATTTGTCAACCATTAATATGTTAGATATTTTATTTAATTGGTGAGATTATAGTATAAGCGATAATAAATATTATCCTATAAATGTATGTGCTATGTCACAGGTTCACTAAATGGAGACATCATGGTCACATAATGTTATCATGTGAGAATAGTAATAAAACAAATAAATGATGGAGTTTTACAATATTCATTGTATAAGAAAGCATGAATCTATAATTGGGGGACAAAGGTTTGAGCTAGGGTTTCTACGAGCTAAGTGATAGTAGGTCTAAGGTTTCTATAGTCCCAATTATTCTCCAGGGTTTTTTATGTGTTGGTTAGATTGAAGACGCTGTACACAATTATGGAAGATGAGTTATTGGATTATGGTGAAAATGACACTTTGGATTCTCTCATGATTTTCCATATGGATAAGGAATATTGGCAGGGTCTCTATTGTGCCAAAGATTATTCATTGGAGGTCAAGCAAGAGTCTCAATCCGATTTAGATGATACATATATGTCCCTTAGTGCAAGATATAAGGGTGTGAATATAGTAGGGCTTCAAACAAATCCTATACTAGAATTCAAGTCCCATGTCTTACTGGGTAAAGTCTCGGATCCCAAAGTACCTTAGGACAATGTCACTCATGCTGACAAGGGAGCCAAGTTCATGCACATCCATAATTGTGTGAAGGCTTGGGTTGGAAAAGTTAGTCTATTGTTCGGGCATGATATTTGTATTAGCTAAATTGAGTTTTATCTACCTGAGCTCTAATTGGTAATTTCATGGGGAAAATGGCATCAAAGGCTCACTTATGCATTAGATGGTTGTCGTGTGTGCGAAATTCTTGGGCTATATGCCTTGGTTGCATGTTTTGGTAAAGGGCTACTAGTGTTTTGAGTTTAAGTCAAAGGAGGACATAGAATTTATTCAAGTCGAAACCGGGATTTGGACCCCATAAAGTCTTATTCTCAATCATTAACATTTGGCTTTCAACCCACAATCCAAAATGATTTTCGCACATGTTTTTTTAGGTTGGGCGGACCCACCTATGGGTTTTTCTTCTAGGGTTTCCATCAGAGCTCTAATCAACTCTTGTTTTTCAATCAATTACTAATGTTATGGGGAAGTTTTCCTTATTTGATAACCAATGTCTTGGTGATGAGGACAAAAGAGTCTCTACGATGCTTATAGAGTTGGATTTTAGAAAAGGGTGGTAGTCCCAGTCTTTTGTCCAAATTTTATATTATTGGATAATTTCTTTTTAGTATTCCAAATGTAGTAGGTCATACATTTGATTAAAAAATTCCTCGTTGATTCTTCCATTCCAATAAGGCGCAGTAGGAAGATTGTTTCTTCTAATCTTCTACCACCAAACGTACTAGTCTTAGACACTCATTCAATTGATTCAAAGGTAGTGCTAAAGATGCATCAAGTGGAAACATTGTAGAACTTTGAAGAAGTTGTGAGTAGTTTTTGCAATGTTGGATTCTTGTAGGTCTTAACCCTGTAAAAAAATTACCTGCATACGAATTCTAAAAAATAGAAAATAAATAATGGTGATTTCAAACATGTACATAACATTATCTGTACACAACACTGCATATCCAACATGCACAAAGCACCATATGCACACACGTCGTTGTAAGTTTTAACCCCATACAGAAATTACTTGCATACGAGTTCTAAATCACAGAAAAATAAACAATGCGAGAGCATAACACATAAAAACACATATGCACAAAGATTTTCCCCTGGATCCCAAAACCGGGACTACCAGCTTGATTTTTAATTATATTCCTTTCAATGTTACAATACATATTTATACATGCCGAAGCATCCAATACCATGGACCAAAAACCATAGGTAGTTTCACCCAACCTAATATAGGGTCCAAAAATAATTTTCCCGGGGCGCTGTCCTGGATCCCGTAGAGGGGGGCTGCCCGCCCCCCTCAAACACCCTGCTACGCAATCAACGCAACGAAGGGGGGGCTCCGCCCCCCCTCTAACTCCCCGATTCACTACGTAGGTTAGTCATGGAAAGAATATAACACAACCCAACAGGTTCTACTTTGACCCACTGATCTCTATCCATCAACAAATCCTCCATCTTGAGCTTCCACAACTCAAAACTCTATCCATTGAATTTCTCGATCTCTATCTTTCCACTGTTCGCCATCTTCTTTCATGGAAAGAATCGATCTTGTAGATCTCCCACTGTAACATGGTCTACCACATGCTCAAGAAAAACCCTTCAATGACAAAGGCGTCCCCTTGAAGCCGAAATTTCTCTGATACAAATGTAGGTTTTGACCCTGTAGATAAATTCCCCACAAATGAATTCTTAAAATAGAAAAATATATAATGGAGAGAACATAAAAAAAAATATACACAAATATTTTCCCCTCGATCCCAAAACCGAGAATATCATATTGTGCTTTCATTATATTCCTTTTAATGTTACAATTAGAACATAACCATAGTTTCTTTGATTGGATCTACAAATACCATGGGAAAAAACCACTATGCCCAAAAACCATGCAAAAAATCATGGGTATATCTACCCACCACTTTGGGTCCACCCCCCATCCTTATGTCCACCCCTCATCCTTGGGTCCACGGAAATATTATTGGGTGCGCATAAAATAATTTTTTTTGTGGGGAATTGCCTCGAAACCCATAACGCATGGAAAGAATAAAACACACACCCAACATTTTTCAAATTCCAAATCAAACTCTTGAAGGGTAACAATCCATTTGGAGTATTTCCCCACCAAAACTTGTATAGTAAAAATGTGTTGCATAGGGTTGCAATTAGAAATGACAATGGTTTTGCATAGTAGAATATGCTAATGAAAATTTTGGAAAACTTGTATAGCTACCAATGCTAATTTCTCCACATGTGAATATTTCATTTTGGAAGTTGCGAGGTTCCTAATAAGATAGTAAATTACATGTTCATCATGTGAATCATCCTCTTGGACATGTACCATGGCAATGGTATCATCCAAAGTTACGTATAAAAAATAGTCTCGATGATAATCAAAGGGGTGTAACAATAGTGTATGAATTAACACATTTTTCAAAGCATCAAATGCTTTTTTTTGTGATATCATCCCAAATAAAGGGAACCCATTTATTTAAAATTTGAGTAAAATCTTTAGTAAGCTTAGCATAATTAGGAATGGAACAATGCAAAAAGTTCACCTTCCCTTGCAAACTTTGGAGTTGGCATAAAATGGAAGGAGGAGAGATATTCAAAATGGGCTCGACCTTCAAGGTATCAACTCATATCCCTTGCTTGGGTACAATGAAACCTGAAAGATGTATGGATTCCTCACAAAAACACAATTATGTGGATTTAAGTGAATATTATAATGTCGACATTGGAGGAAAATAACTCGTATATGTATCAAATGAGCTTGATCATTCATATAATGTGTAGATAAATCATCAACATAAGGTTGTACAATATGCTTAATGTCATGAAATGCATAAGTCATAGCTCGTTGAAAAGTAACACCAACTTTTTTAATTCCAAAAGGGAGTTTTCAATAGGAGAATGCCCCCCAAGGAAAAATAAAATTAGTTTTGTGTTGATCCAATGGTAGTATTTATTTTTTATTATAGCCAAAAAGCCATCCATGAAGGAGAAAATTTAACTGCCGACATAATCATCGACAATCTAGTCGATAAAAGGGGTTGGATAATTACCTTTAGGATAAGACTTATTGACCTATAATAAATATATACACAAACCGTACCCTACTTCTTGTTGGATGGAAAAGTTTGGAAACCCAATTAGTTAGAGGTACAAGATAAGTAAAACCTACTTTAGGAAGTTTTTCAACTTCATCTTTGATAACGATGACTTTTTGTGGGTGAAAAATATGAAGCTTTTGCCAAACATGCTTAGTGTCAAGATATGTCTTAATTTTGTGAACAACAATTTCTGGGTCGATACCAGACATTTCTTCATAGGACCAAGCAAAAATTTCATAGAATCCTCTAAATAGGGCCATATAGGTCTGAAATTCTTCAGGAGAACATGAGGAACCTATATGAATGTTTTCCATGATCCCATATTTTATTGAGATATCAATCTGGTTATCTCGTGTAAAATCTTAGTTTCAATTTGACTCTCAATAGTCTCAAGATTAGGGAGAAAAAAATAAAAATGATTACTATCATCCCATGGCATTTCTCCTAAAGACATAATCTCCATGATACTTTCATCAGTAGGAAAAATATCATCAAAAGGATCGGGACATGTAGCGGAAATGAGCCAAGAGGATTGAGAGTATTGATCTAAAAGCACATTAGTTTGGTCATTGGCATCAAAGGAAGCAACAGGTGTGGACTACATTGCTTCATATGCTAATTTAATTCGACTAAGTGACATTTGGTCGCTATAGTTTCATATTTTGACAAAATAGGCACTACCCAAGGGTCATATGATTTAAGGGATTCATTAGTGCTAAACGAAATAATTTTAATTTGAGCGACATAGCAAGTAGTATTGGGTGGTGGAAGTGGAAAAGTACCCATTAATAATTAATTTTTCAAAATGCCTACACCAACGTCCCCATAAGGAAATGGGGCTTTACCTACGAATGTTACATGACCGGTCATGCATCAATCGGAAAAAGGTAAGCAACCTAATCTATTATGACTATTTTCCTTTTTTGTGGGAAGTGAAGTACACAAAAAAATAGTAGAAACTACAACAAACATAGTGTAGGTCCAATTATGACCAAGTAAAAGGTTATAATCGGGAGGTCTGTTAATGACTTCTACTTTGACTATAACTATTTTACCTTTCAATTCGATAGGAATTGCATTAAGAATTCCATAGAGTTTGAATCCTCTACCATCAAAGGATTTTAAAGTTTTTGGTGATTGATTTATCGAAGGAGAGCTAATGGTTTTCCAACAAGTTAAAGACATTAAGCAAGTTGAGGCTCATACATCAATGACTATACAAAAAACATTTTTTCTATGCACAACAACTTGAATTTAGAATGAAAGTTGGGGGAGGAGCCTCGGTATATGATTATCCAAGTCAAAAAATATCAAACTTGAATAAGATGGATCAACTCCAAAAATAACTGACAATAATGCTTTTTGATGCATAGGGAAACATTGGAGGATTTTGAGGGCCAACATTGTAGAAGGAGCTTGAGCTAAATCTTCCATAATATTGTAGTTTTGAGCAGATTGAGCATGTGGACTAAAGGATGACAAACGAATAACACCCTTTGGATTTGGTCGAATCACAATGTCAAAACTTGGTTTCTCTATTTGGAGAGGACCAGAAGTAGGCAGAATGGATGTGGAAGGTTGATCAAGAACACTTTCACTAAGAGGATTATAGTCTTTGGGTCATGTTACCATGGAAAATGTCTCTTGAAACATGAGTATGATAGAAGAGATTTAAGGGTTAGAGGGTTTATTTTGTGCAACCATTTGAGTTTGTCGAGTAGGAAAAGGGCATGTCAAAACGACAAGTGTGGCTAAATTGCCTTTGAAAAATGACTGATGGCGACACAATGCATAGAATCCTTAGTATAATGATCCTCATTGATTTGGATTAGATTATTATATTTTTTGTCATCCATCTTGATGCTTTGATAATGGAAAAAGTGGAGGAATTAATTCACAAGACAAATTTTATAGGGGGGACCCAGTTTGTCAAAGGATCAATATTATTAAAGGTTGAAGGCAGTAATTTGTGTTGGAAAGGTTTCCCTAGTGCATTTGAAGTAGACATATTAAGAATGTAGGGACAAAGGTATACCTTCACCAACAAAATAATTTGAGGCATGTTATATAGTAGTTTGATCAATTTGTCCATCTTCTAAATTTGGATAGTTGAAGTTGGGAATCATTGCATATCTATTAGTAGTATTGAAAGGTGTGGTACAACAATTGAGTTTGGAGTTGAATTGGTTCAATTTTCGTATTTTGGATTCACTGAATTATCTTTTGTAAGTGGTTCACTATTCCTGGTATGGGAGCCCACATTTTATTATTCTTTTATATTTTGAGGGTGGTTGGGTGTTTCAAGTGCAAGTTGAATCTTGTCAGACGTTAGAGTGCCTTTTAGTGGGTGCTGGTAAAACAAGGTGTAGGAGCATCCTTTCAAGAGTTGGCATTGTATGATTGATGGGCCTCTAAATTAGACATAAATTAAGGCCCATGCCTCTAAATTAAAACACAAATTAAGGCATGTGACCATCCTTAAGCACATTAAACCTCTCTTTCTACATTAGATAATTTATTTTTAACTTTAATATATTCATTAGGAATGTTTATGAATAATTGTATATTTGTGCCTAATATTATTTATTTTTGTGGAATATTATGAGAATATTGAGCAGATTATGAAGATTTGGAGGAGATAATTTAGGGAATTGTTCCCTACTACAGGAGGATCAATAATAGATAATAAATCGACAAGATATTATGGAATTATGGCATAGATTGTGGAACTTCAATGATTGAGAAAAACTAGGAATGTGTTCCACTTATCAAGGGACCAGATCCACTAATCAGATTTTGTTAGGTAAAGCTTCCTCCATTCATGGGGAATGATTCCAAATTATTTTGTATAAGTACCAAGTCGAATTTTCCTCTAGATATAGATTTTCATTGGTGTTATTGTGGAGAGAGCTTGTATTTTTGCAGCTCCATTGTATTTTCTTGTAGGGATGTAATCATATTGATGGAATAATGAAGATTTGTGTCATGTTTAGCTTCTAAATCTTGTTCTCCTCTGTAGGTCTCTGAGTTTCCTTGGTTTTTTCCATCCTAGGAACCTCTGAGCCCTTTTGTATCATTTTATTTCCTTGTTTTCACTGCTTATTCACATGCATCTCTAGTTTTTATTTCTTTCTACTTTTGCATTTAGTATTAATGATTTCTTGTTGTAGGATTGAGTTAAATGGTTAATGAAAGCTCTTTTGTAGGATCACAAACATTATTTCATCATTGGAAAAGCTTTGGAAGTTCATAGTAATCATTTAGCTACTGGGATTAGTCTTCTTATTCCCAAATCTAGATTGTTGGACCTCCTTTTCAGCAAAGAACAATAAATTTCTACTATTTTTTAGAGCATGCCAATGAGCTTCAATAGAGTTGCTTCCACTTGCATTAGATCACAAAAACACTCCATTTCATAACAATAATTACCCCATTTTATTTGCACTTGATTTTGTTAAGCATTTTTTAAATTTACTAGCTCACTAGTTCTTGAATTTCTAGAATTTCGACTAGTAATGTTTTTCTATTTTTTAGCATGGGTTAACAAAGGTATTTTTGAGTGATTCCACTTGGAATGAGGACCTAAGAAATCCTAGTTAATAAAAATTTTTTTCCCATCCAATTTGGATTTTAGTTTCTTGGTTATTCAATGAATTATAGTAAATCTCTACATCCTATAGGAAATCACTGTAGCATCCTGTAGGAAAGCCTGTTTTGAGCCCGAATTGAGAAAAATCATCAATGAAGCTGGGATTAGGCCTCTACTTGACCTCCATGCCATCAAGACCATTTTAACCCTCTTGCTCCACACTTAGGTCACCATTTTGCTAGTTTTCAAGGGTAGGATTTGATTTCCATATCTTATATCTTCAGTCTTACATTAGATCTCGTCAATGTTTTATATAATTCTACAAAGTTTTCCTCATGCATGAAGTAGACAACTAGCTCATGAAATTTTGTTTCCTTTAGATAATTGAAATTCTTCTTGTTTGCATGATTTTTAGGTAAATGTTAATGTTTGATGCAGTGCAGGTGTTTCAGGAGTACATATAGATTTCATAGTTAGCAACCTCATCCCAACTTCATCCACCCATGGTCCTCATTTTATTTCACTAAATCCTCACCAATTTCATCATTTCACAAGGAAACTTCTCCAAGCTTTTTGAGCAAATCC
>APFE031287673.1:199270-272139 GCA_000404065.3 Pinus taeda | reverse complement strand
ATGCGGTGATACCTTTGAATAAAGAAGATAATCAGGCTCCACACCAACAATCTCCCACTTGGAGACTGATTATAGCAACTCCACTGCTGCTTCATTTGCTGGACAATGATTCCACTTTGGACTTGGCTGTTTCTCATCTTCATCATCATACTTGAAGACCAATTGAAACCGATCAAAATCTCAGTTTCTCCCTGGTTACAACTTTTGTTAACATATCCGCAGGATTCTAGCTAGTGTGTATCTTTTCCAGCTTCAACTTTCCATCTTCCAACACTGACCATTTGAAATGATACTTGAGTTGTATATGTTTTGTTTTGGAATGAAAAGCATAGTTCTTTGAAAGATGTATGGCACTCTGGATGTCACTGTATAACCTACCCAATTCCTGCTTCTTACCCAATTCATCCAGAAACCTTTGTAACCAAATCATTTCTTTACTAGCCTCTATAGCAACAACATACTCTACTTCCATTGTTGAGAGTGCAACAACACTTTGCAATTTTGAAACCCAACTAATAGTTGTTCCACCTACAGTAAACACATACCCTGTGGTGCTCCTCTTATTATCTCTATCACCCACCATATCTGCATCAACATATCGATGTAGAGCAATGTTTGAACCAACAAATCATAATGCTTGATTTGTTTTACCTCTCAAATACCTGAGAATCCACTTCATCGCCATCTAATGTTCTTTTCCTGGATTGTTCATGTACCTGCTTACAACTCCCATTGCATGTGCAATATCAGGCCTTGTGCAGACCATTGCATACATTAATCTTCCAAATGTTGATGCGTATGGAACTTTAGACATATCAACCATTTCTTCCTGAGTCTTGGGACACATCTCCTTACTTAGTTTGAAATGGCTAGCCAAAGGTATACTAACTGGTTTTGCATTCTGCATATTAAATCTTTTCAACACCTTTTCTATGTATTCACTCTGAAACAATGTTAATTTTTTATTCTTGTTGTCTCTAGTTATTCTCATACCAAGGATTTGTTTTGCAGCACCCAAATCCTTCATTGCAAATGAGTTCGCCAATTTTCTTTTGAGCACATTTATTTCCTGCAAGTTATAACATGCAACAAGCATGTCATCTACATACAATAACAATATAATATAGTTGCCATAATTTTTCCTTTTGATATAAACACAATGATCAGAGTGACATCTAGTATAACCTTGTTCAGGCATAAACTTGTCAAATTTTAGATACCACTGCCTTGGAGCCTGTTTTAAGCCTCACAATCTCTTATTCAACCTGTAGGCTAGTTTCTCCTTCCCTTTTACCTCATATCCTTGTGGCTGTTGCATATATATCTCTTCCTCCAAATCCCCATGGAGAAAGGTCGTCTTTACATCTAACTGCTCAAGATGAAATTCTTCAGCTATTACTAGACTTAAAATAGTTCTGATTGAAGTCATTTTAACAGTAGGAGAAAATATCTCATGAAAGTTTATACCCTTTTTCTGTGCAAATCCTTTCACCATAAGTCTAGTTTTATACCTTTTTCTACCTCCATATTCTTCCTTCAACCTGTAAACCCATTTATTCTGCAATGCTGTTTTACCTGCAGGCAACCTGACTAAGTCCCAAGTCTAGTTATATTCTAAGGAGTCCATCTCTTCTTTCATGGCTTGCCCCCACTTCTTCCTAGTTTCTACATGCACTACTTCTTCATAACATTTTGGTTCACCAGAATCAACCAACAATACATAATATAATGAAGGAGAGTATCATTCAGGGGGTCCACTTATCCTGGTAGATATTCTAACACCACTTTTAGGTGTTTGAGGTGCTTGTTGCTATTGTGGTTGCTGTTGTTGTTTTGGATGTTGATCATTATGATTTCCAGGCACCTTCACTTTTTTTGTGATGTCATCAAGGACTGTGTATTCTCTGTTTTCTTTTTCCTGTTTCTTTTCCTTCATCTGATCCTTATACAAAACCTTTTCATTGAATAAGACATCTCTGCTCCTAATGATTTTGTGTTTTTCATAATCATAAAAGAGATAACAAAAATCATTAACACCATATCCAATAAAGGTACATTTCTTTGATTTTGCCTCAAGCTTTGTTCTATTTTCTTTATTAATGTGGACAAAGGCTTCACAACCAAAAGTCTTTAAAAATGAATAGTTTACCTTTTTATCTGTCCATGCCTCCTTTGGAATACCACCATCCAAGGAACTTGAAGGCCCTTTGTTTATTAGATAAACAATAATATCTACATCATCTGCCCAAAATTGTAAAGGCAATCCTGCATGCAATCTCATGCACCTTGCAAGCTCCAGGATTGTCCTGTTCATCCTTTCTGACACACCATTTTGTTGTGGTGTTCTTGGAACTGTCTTTTCTCCGCGAATTCCATTCTATGAACAATACCTATCAACCCCTTTACTGCAATATTCACCTCCATTTTCTGATTTGAGACACTTTAACCTTTTTCCTGTCTCATTTTCAACCAAAGATTTCCATTTCTTGAAAGTATCAAATACATCATATTTATTTCGAATACAATAAATCCATGTTTTTCTGGTTGCATCATCAATAAAAGTAACAAAATAATGAGAGCCACTGAGAGATGATACCCGAGCAGGTCCCCATACATCTGTATCGCAAGCTCTAATTTTTTGCTCTTCTTTTCTTTCCCAACTCTAAGGAATCTGAATCTCTTCTGTTTTCCATAAACACAATTCTCATAGAATTTTAAATCAGCATGCTTTAAACCTGGCAACAAATTTCTTGAGTGAAGAATCTACATCCCCTTCTCACTCATGTTCCCGAGCCTATGGTGCCACAATGCCATATCTTCTCCTATACATGTTAAAGCATTAACAGAATTAGAAATACCATTGCATAAATACAATGTACCAACCTTTTCTCCTTTTTCTATTACTAGGGCTCTTTTAGTAACCTTCCAAGTTTTATCTGTAAAAGTGGTTACAAATCCTTCACCTCCCAACTACCCTGTTGAAATAATTTTTTCCTTCAGATCTGGAACATGTCTTACCTCCTTCAATATCCATTGATTTCCATTCTATTGGTTTATGAAAACTGTACCCATTCCAATGATTTTATAGGGTTTATCATCACCCAATCGAACTTGTCCAAAATTTTCTTGAACATAATCATGAAAATGTTTCCTATCAGGTGTGGCATGGAATGAGGCCCCTGAATCTACCACCCAGGCATCAATAATATTTTCTAATGAAAGAATCAAAGCATCTTGCAACACATCACCTGTCGCATTCGCTTCATGATTATTTTCTTGTTGCGTGTCTCCTTTTTTTCCCTTCCGAGACTTGCAGTCTTTCTTCAGGTGTCCTTTCTTCCCACATTTCCAACACACTATCCTTGATTTAGACTTGGATCTGCCTTTCCTTGACTTACTGCGATATCCTGGGCTCTTTCCTCTTTCCATTTTTCTTCCCCTAGTCTCTACAGTGAAAGCATTACCTCATGTCTCACCGGAGTTTTTCCGTCGCATTTCCTCGCTAAGGATTACACCGACAACATCATCAAACATTAAATTACTATATCCAGAGACAGAGTTACTAATGGCCATAACTAAACCATTCCAACTTTCTAGCAATTAGCATAAAAATAATAGAGCCCTAACTTCATCATCAAAAGTTACCCCTACAGAACTTAACTGGCTCGTAACTGTATTAAATTCATTAAATGATCATCAACATATCCACCTTCTGATATCGTCATATCAATAAACGCTTCATAAGAAATACCTTATTTGAGGCTGAGGGTTTTTCATATAGTTTGGCCAATGCCTTCATTAAACTCTCTGTTGTCATTTCCTTTGAAATATTAAGCGCTACTGATGCCGCTAGGCATAGCCGTATTGTTCCAAGTGCCTTTTTGTCGAGAATATCCCATTCTGTGTCTGTCATACTTGTAGGCTTCTTTGCCTTTCCACTCAATGGTTGGTACAGATCTTTCTGGTACAAATAATCTTCCATATGCATCTTCCACAGCTGGTAGTTTTGGCCATTAAATTTTTCGACCCTAAACCTAATATCTTCCGCCATTGCTCCCACTCGAACCAGGAACCCTTCTCTCCTGCGAGTTTATCAACCAAATAGACCTTCGACTCTGATACCAGTTGTTAGAAAATTATATATTCTAGATCAATGGAACACATAAAATATATTGTAGAAATATAAACACAGAAAACACATAAAACAAGAGAGACATAGATATACGTGGTTCACCCAATTTGGGCTACATCCACGGAGAAACAACCAGTCCTTCCTTTTATATTATTCATCAAATTGAAGAGATATAGCCTACAACAACTACGATTTAATTCACTCCTCTCTCACACAATCTCCTCTCTCTTTCTCACTTAGAATACAGATCTACATAGACGCAATTCAATTCCCTCATATATAGTGAGGGGTTGCCTTCAAGGGTAAAAAACCCTAATTTAAACATAATTTCAACCGTCAGATCTTCAGCTAATGAATGACCTAGATTGACTATGAAATTACAACATTTTGCAAGGCAATTTTACATCTATTTTTAGCTTTGGGGGCGCTGCCCTTGATCCCCCAGCAAGGGGGGCTTCCAAAGATCACCCCCCCTGGATCCCCCTTGTAGTGCAAATATTATGGGCGGCGTTGCCGCCACATTACGAACTGGGGTCCAATGCAGTGATACCTATGAATAAAGAAGATAATCATGCTCCAGATCCATCAGGAGTTGATGTATTGTCCTCACAAATTATATTAGAGAAACGTCCAGTGGTTTTTCTCTGGGAAGGGTTTCCACCTAAAAAATTGTGTGTGAATTGTTCTTTCTATGTGTTGAAGTTTCTTTATTATTCAATGCTCTGGAAAATTAATAAATACTAATTGTAATGAGAAATACTGATTCACCTCCCCACTCATTATTTCCAACAATTGGTATGAGAGCCTGTCCCTACAAAGTCAATCTAACCACTGAAGGGAGATCATGGAATACACTAAGAATGGAGTTTCGTTGTTTAATGGCCAAAACTATGTGTTTTGGAGTGGAAGGATTCATGTTATATATTTTCACATAGATATCATATTTGGAGAGGTGTTAAAAATGGTTACACTACACCAAACCTCTCCTCCAATAGATGAGGCAGGTAAGCCCCTCCTCCAAAAAATGAAGCAGGTAAGAAAGTTATTAAGAATAATGCTAAAGCCAAGAATGCCATTTTGAGTGGTCTTTCAGAATCTGTGTATGTCAAGGTGATGTGTTTTAAAACAACTAAGGAACTTTGGGGCAAGCTTCAAAACACATTTGAAGGAGACATGAAGGTCAAAGAAGCAAAAATTCGAATTTCAGAGCATAATTTGAACAACTGGAGAAGATGAGAATGTTGCGGCCTATGTTCTTCATGTAGATGAAGTGACAAATGTTATGGAAGAATTGGGAGAGCCATTAGATAAAAAGGTTATTATTCAAAAGGTTCTAAAATCTCTTCCAACAAGATTTAATCTTAAGGTCTATATTCTACAAGTTAGATAAGATTTAGACGAAATCAACATGGATAAGCTACATGGGCTTATTACACCTTCGGAAAATAGGATTGAATAGGAATATGCATCTACAAGTGAAGCAACATTGAAGGCCTCAAAGAAGACAAGTAAAAACAACCAGGAATCAAAATAGAAGCCTAGTCACAACAACATTGAGGACTCATATGAAGAAATAACCAACCTCATGAGTAAACTAAAAAGGGGAACAGGAAAGTACAAATGTAAGTTCCCTCTAAAATGCTTTAACTGTGGAAGAATTGGTCATTTTTCTGCAAAATTTCCCTATGCAACATTCTTGGAAAGTGATGAACAACAGGCTACCAATAATCAAACAGAGAACAAGAAACAAAGCAAAAAGAAGACATCTAAGAAAAGATTCTACTCAAAAGACGCTAGTTCCTCGTCTGACAAAGAAATTGATAGTGATAGTGACTCAAAACAAGTGTTTTTTATGGCATTTAAAAAGAAAGAAAATGCAGATGTCTCTGAAAATGAATAAGATGAAGAAGGAGAAGTTGATTTAAAGAAGGAATTGATCTGATTTCTAAAAGAACTGGGAATAGAAAGGAAGAACGTTAAAAAGTTGCAAAAAGAACTAGATAAGATGGAGCACTCTGATGATCTCAAAAAGAATTTTGAAGAGTCTGATAAGGTTATCATATACCTAAAGGTCCAATTAGAAGAAGCAAGAATAATTGAAGAATCACTTAAAAAACAATTAGAAGAAAACACCACGACTCGGGAAGGCTTGGAATCTGAAATAATGCCTCTATGAAAGGAAGCACAAAAGAAGGATGTCCAACAAAACTTTATGAATAGTTCTAAGATATTAAGAGAAATCATCAACAATCAAATATCATGTGACAAAAAAACTAAGTTAGAATATAAGACAATTTTTTTAAGGGTTCAAGCTCCATGACAGGGAAGGAGGATGAAAAAAAAGTTATGTCAAAGCTATCAAAGAATCAATTAGGAAGAAACAATCGTTCTCAACTCAGGATCAACCAACTAGAAGGATGCCCAAACAAAAACCAGTTAATAACCAAAAAGAAGGTATATGGAGAAATGCACCACCTAGAATATTCTCTTATTTCAGGTATCAAACTATGTTTCTTGGTGTTTGTTCCTCGTGCAAAAATTTTAGGCACAAAGTTGTGAATTGAAATGTTAGAAACAAAACAACCTATGGAAAATATCCTCATAACAAGTAAGTTAGAAGACCTTTTGAAGATCAAAATCAAAACTACAACAATTTTGAATTACTAAACAATGAATCTGAGTGCTAGAAGTGTAATAATTTTGGACATATAGCACAAGATTTTCGGATGACCACTCGATTGAAAGAGACAAACCCATAGTTCAACGCTCTTTCAAAAGTATGAAAAAGGAAAAATGAGACATGAAACCTTGCATTCACTGTTCAATGCAAGGAACATTACTGGCTAGTTGACAATGGTTGTTCAAAGCATATGACAAGAGACAAATACATGTTTATAGACTTGTGAAAAGAAAAATATGGAACAATATCATTAAGAAATGATGGATCATCTAAAGTTTTGGGAAAAGAACAATTAAGATTGGAGGTAAAGGTGCCAAGGTAGAGAATGCCTTGCTCAATGAAAATTTGAATCATAGTTTGTTGAGCATGATTCAAATGTGTGATGAGGGGCACACATTTATTTTCAACTCCAAAAGGTGTTAAATAAAAAAGGAAAAGACAAGTAAAGTGGTGGCTACAACATTGCGAGGACCTAATAACTTATATTATCTAGATGAAAGAAAAAAAAGGAAACATGTTCCTTAGGAAAGGAAGATGAAAGTTGGCTTTGGCACAAAAGAATGGGTCACATTCACTTTGACAATCTTGTTAAGGTCATCAAGAAGGAAGGAGTAAGGGAAATGCTTGAAATACAAAGCCAACAAACACCATATGCAAACATTGTCAGCATGGAAAGAAAACAAGGTGTTGAGCCCCAAACTTGCATCTTTCCTACCCATTTTTCTAGCTTCTTTCCATTCACCTGGACCTCCTAAGCTATCAATATCGTTGCATATTAGTCATAATAGAGCATTTAAAGTGGTTTATTGACTATGTCTTTGTGTTGCTGTTTGAACTAGATTTTTGCTTATGAGTTGCGATATCTTGTCACTTTCTGCAACTGGTTCAACTTTCCGCAACCATTTTTGTTAAACTACCAGTTGCAGGTGTCACGAGGTAAAGCAAGCCACATGGGCAAGTTGGAAATGACCTGGACATGGGTCAAGTCCCATTGGTCCAGCTGGATTCATCACAAAAGGCCGTGGTCAACGGTGGTCAGGTGGTGGTCAAACAGGAGAGTCCTACGGCAACAGGACTCCATTTTCAAACACGTGAAAGTTTTTGTGACCGTTTCCAGATCTTTGGAGGCACGTTGACACCTATAGGATGATCATGATGTGGATCAAACAACTGCTTTTAATAAGATTGCGTAATCTCGGCGACCATGCTGCTAAATCCGTGGACGTTGTTCTTCACGTGTCCTCTGTTCACGTAGTTTTCCAGGAAAAACAGTTATGTAACCTTTGTTATGAATAATGCGTTTTGATACGCATAGTAGCTAGTCTTTTGAATGTAAGTTTTCTGTTAAGAACCCACTGTGCTGTGACATTAGTTTATTGCTGTAACTCTGTTTTGAGATATATATAAGAAGACTCTGTTCTACATGTTTGTGTGAACATGATTTTGGATTGATAGCCCGTTGGTCGAGGTTGCAGAGGGCCCCTACACACTGAGGTTTCATTTTCCTTGTTGATGTATAGTCTCTATGCATCATTTCTTTATTCTCATTGCATATGTTTTATAGTTATTCATTTGTGTATATATTTCTAACATTTTACTATTGTTCATGATTTCACAAGTTTTGTATAACGCTGATCAGTGTGTTCATGTTTCAGGATAAAGTAGGCAGCCCGGGCATTTGTATATAGTTTTCATAATAGCTAGTGATATGGAATTGATCCTCTGCTGATTTTGCTTTTCCTAGTTTCTTTTAATTCCAGTTTTGTTTTGTTGAGTTCAGTTTTGTTCATTCGCTTTGTTAAGTTAGTTAGAAATAAACTTGCTCATTTCATTGACAGTTACCTCCGAAAGCCATAGTGAGACTAACTGGCGAGGGATTGAAATATGAATTTTGTAATTTGATTTTAGTTTATTTTCTGCAATTAGATAATTGGATTGCTCATTTCATTGACAGTTACCTCCGAAATCCATAGCGAGACTAACTGGCGAGGGATTGAAATATGGATGATGTAATTTGATTTTAGTTTTAATTTCTTTGCAATCTTTGAGTCCCTTGAGTGCAGTAGCTTAAATCAATTTTGTGTATTTAGACAGCAGCAGAGATGATAGTTTCATAATCAATAGCTCATTAATTACTTGTTTTAATTAGCAACATCTTTTCATTCTTGATTTGAGTATTATTTTTCACCTTCTGAAGTGTTAAGTTTTGGAAACCCTTATAAAGGACATAATTGCCTTAAAACTTATAACCATACTTACCTTCTAGAAATTTAGGAATAGGAATTCGATAAACAAAGATAAAAACCAAACCCCAAAAACAACAGAAAAACCAAAAACGACAAAAGAAAGAAATAGGTTATCTTGCACATATAGTGCGCCACACTTCGTCAGCTTACGAATCCCGAATTGACAATTAATGTAGCAATTTAGGACACACTAAATTGACCAAACACAAGGGTTTAATTTAAGACTAAGGAACATTCTACCTCAATGGCATTGGAGCTATTGCAGATTGACTTATGTGGACCCATGTGAACTAAAGGGCTAAAAGGTGAGCTTTACTTCATATTATTTATTACTGATTATACTCGAATGGAAACTATCAGTTGCATAAAGAAGAATTTAGAAGACTTTAAGCTTTTCAAAATACACAAAGAAATGGTTGAAATGAAACTAATATGAACATAAAATTATTAATATCAGACATCAGAGTTGAATTCACATCAAAGGAATTTGAACACTACTCTAAAGAACATGGCATTGCAGGACAAATCTCAACATTGAAGACACCTCAAAAAAATGGAGTCACTGAAAGAAAGAATAGGATTGTAGTAGAAATAGCTAGGACTATGTTAAGTGCGTCAAAATTGAGCAATACCTTCTGGGTCCAAGCAATAGAAGTTGTAGTTCAAATTTTGAATAGAGGAATGCTCAGGAGTAATAGTGAAAAAACCCCCTATGAGCTATGGAAAGGAAGATCTACCAATGTCAAGCAATTTAAAGTCTTTGAGAGAAAATTCTATATAAAGAAGGATGAATAGAAGATTGGCAAGCTAGATTATCAAGTAGACAAAGGAATATTTGTTGGGTACTCCACCAAAGCAAGGTGTATAAATGTTATAATCTGAGACTCAACAAAATAGTGGAAAGCATCAATGTGACATTTGATGAAGGCTATAGGACATGTTAACCACTCAAATTACATTTGAAAACTTGTCAAAGGTTCCATGGGAAAATAACATTTAGAAGCATTCCATCAAAAATTCATGTCAAAATGCCAAAATTTCAGACTTCGAGAATTCCAAATGTCATGAGTTTTGTATTCTAGATTCTGTAGCCCTGCGGGGATTATATAAAAATGATTCCAGTATGATAAAAAAAGAGTCATGTAAAAGGCCTATATAGCTTAGGACTATATTTCACAATGATTTGGCACTAGGGAGTTTTTTCCCTCAACCCATTACTTGTGTTTCTCAATACTTATAATCAGTTGAGTTTTTCTCCCAAATATACCCCAAATCTAGAGCGTGGCTTAATGGTAGAGTCATAGGTGAGTCCTAGAGTCTAGAATTAATGTATATTTCCATACTATATCATATCTAAAGTTTCACATAATTTGGTTGAGTCTAAGTGTCATAATTTAATTATTAAAAATTTCCCACTGGTTAGGATTTTTAATAATTATTTGATGTAAAATGTAATAAGTGTTTTCTATATAAGTTGTAAGGGCTATGAGTACTCAAAATTATATCTCAACACTCAAATTTACATCTAGACACCCTTTGAGGGTGGGAAAATATGTATTTACACCTCGAAAACCCATTTTGCTAATTTCTAGCAAAAAATGGCAAACAATTAACGGGAAAATAAAATACAAATTTCTCTCCAAGTTAAAATGATAAAAAATTAAGATGGAAATTCCCAAATATTAAAGTCAAGTAAGTAAAAAAATGTTGGGAATCCCATTTACCAAGAGAAGATGGCCCATGGAAAAATTCGATGGTCCAAAAAAGAAGCCCATGCCCCAACATATCAAATTTTTTAAGAGGATGGTTCATGATGGTTGGAATGAATGAAAAATTCTCAAATAAAATGATTGGGAAAATTTTTGAATGGTCTAAAACCACTCGGGGATCAAATTTTTGGTCATCCTAACATCTTCTTCAAGGAAAACGAATTCTCCTCCTCAAGATCTGCATTGCTCAATCAAGGTCACAATTTTTTTGGCTTGGATCTAGCTGTTTGCTTCTTAGTTATAGCCATTTCCTTCTTGGATCTAAATATTTTCACTTAGAGATGCTTTTGTCTCTCAATTTTTTTTTTATAAATTGAGCCTGTAGGCTCCTAATGATAAAGATCAATTGTCAATCGAGCTCTTAGCTAAGGAAGTTGTGCAAAATTTGTACTGGAATTATTTTTTGAGCAAATAATAAATAAAGACTTTCGGGCGGGGGGGGGGGGGGTTGTGATGTTATTCTTCTAAATCTATGGAAATATTTTTCTGATTTCTTGTTCTTAATTCTCTATTGGTGCTAATTAAATATTTGTTATTTCACTTGCTAATTTGTGGATTTATTATTTGTAAGGTATCTTGCATTAATATTTGAGTTCAGAGAAACACTCTATATCTAGAAGTGCTAGTGGATCTATGGTTGAACCCCTAGTCTTCTTTCTCATTGTGTTATCTATCTCCTTGTGGATCTAACATATTTATTTCAAGTTTGTAGAGATATTTACTTGTTAAATCATATCTTGAGCATTTGGGGAAGTTTTTGGTTGAACCAACCAATTCTCAAGGGATAGAAGTGGAAGAACCCACATTGATATCCCTCAAAATCTTATCAAACAAAATGTTGAAGGGAGTTTCTTTTCCATAGCTTGGGAAAATTATACATTTAAGATCTATTTTTCTATTAAGGTTCTTTTACTGATTAATCTAGCTCTTTTTTGTATTTAGGCTTTTGTGATGCATAATGAATTAAGAAGAGTCTTTCGGTAGAAATCAAATAAGAGAAATTTTTGGCCAACGTGTTTCGAAATTATGGTCTCTACATTGCTCTCTATTTAAGCCTTTTCCATGGTCTACCTCTTCATATGGTCTTGATGATGAACCACACTTGTTGGTTCGAAACATGTCGGCCAAAAATTTCTCTTGTGTGATTTCTACCGAAAGACTTTTCTTAATCTAGCTATCTTAGAGCTTGTTTCTTGCTTACCCAAGAGCGGAGATGTCCTCATACTCTTTGGGCTAGAATTTGTAAATTTTTGTATACATTTCTAACTCTTGTGTATATAAAATAAATTTCTCTTGTATATATGTTTTCTATTCTTGTCTATGCTTGCGCAAATCTGAAAGAAGGAGATTTTGGCTGGGATATTTTCTTAAATCTTTCTTTATAGGTGGATGTTTGGAGATTAAAGAGATCAATTTTTTTGAAGCTAAATCCCACATTTGGTTGTTGATAAAGCCTCTTCATCTCCTATTCCTTACACAAATCTCCCTTCTAAAATCTAGACGGCTAGGGTTTGAAGACAAATTCTTGAAGGGATTTCAATTTAATGCTTGTAAAATCAAGATCTATTTTTTTTAGGCCTTTCTTCCCTGTTTCTGGGAAAAATAGGGATTCTCCCTATTTCCTTGCACGAATTTCCCTTCTAGAAATTGAACGTCTAGTCTCTTGAGTGAGTTTCAATGGAAGAGATAGCAAGTTCTCTTTTTGGAGAGTCCTTTCTCTTGTGCTAAAATGTTTCTCCTTTTGGATGTCAAGGTTTTAAGTGAAAAAATTTTGGAGGAATTGATTTGTTTGATGAAAAAAATTTCATTGTAAATCATTGACATAATCATTGTAAAAGTCCTCATTTTCGTCTTATATCATGAGGAAGGGTATTGGATTTCAACGCTCTATATTTCTTTGTAAACCCTCCTTAATGATCTAAAGCCCTCATTCTTGTCTAAGAGGGTTTCACTTTGCAATTGTAATAAAATAAATATTTTCTTGGTGGAGCTTGGGGTTTTCCCCATAGTGTCCCACCTCCTCATTTAGAAGGATAATCTCTTGATTGATTGATCACTAACTTGCTAGATTAGTTTATTTTCTTTCATTATCTAATTTCTATATCTAGTTTCCAATATTTATTTGCAAGTAGTTCTAAACCACTCATCATTTAATTAGCTTTTTTTGATTTTATTGAAGTAATTTAGTTAGCTAATTGATCTAATTGGAATTTGCATTGGTATAGTCTCAAGTTTCTTGGTCTCTTTTTCTTGTGCTTCATTGAGGAAATTTACTTGCTTCATTGATCATTTACACACTCTAAACACACTATTAATCAATTAATCTGACCATACAAGTGAAATGGTATTTTTCTATTGATATATTTGAAGGCATTTCACGTTTGAAGCATTTTGTTCTAATTATCAGATCTTAATCTCACTTGGAGCACTTGTGTTAGCATTGCATTTAATTTTCATCTCTAAAATTCACCTCCAAGCATAAGCTTAGTTAAAAGATATTTAAGATCAACTTCCCTAACTGTCATTCAATCTCCCTAAAGTTGAGTTTGGAGCAAAGGTTGAAACGTGTGACCTCACAGTTCTCTTATGGTCAAACCCTTGTAGGAACGAAGGTATGTAGGTTGTACTGAATTCCTAGGGTGGCATCGTTAATGATGCCTCATCTTATCCTAGCATTCTTGAAACAACCTTAGCCCTTACCAAGTTAAAGGAATTTAGGAGAAGTCAAACTATTGGGCATGAGATCTCCCAAGGGAAGTTTTGGGGCTTAGAGCCCAGATTTTGATCAATTTTGTAATTCCAATGTAAAGACTCAACATTTTGTGGGCGTGGAGCATGTAGTTTGTTAAAGAGTCATAGGGTTGTCCACCCTTAATTTTGATAATGTAATGTCAGCTGTAGAAGATCTACCCATGGTCTGCGAACCATGGGATTGTATAAATAGAGCGAGGCTCTAAGTAGTTAAGGAAGCCAAGCATAGTGGAAGAATCAACATGATGTATGTGATATAGTTATGAAGTGTAAAGTCTAGTTGTTGGTCGTAGCGTAGGAAGAAGATCTGCAGCTGAGTGTGCAAAGGCTTAGTAGTTCGCAACTGAGTGCGAGGACCCTTGCAGCTGAGTGCACAGGGCGAGTCGAGTCTGTAAACAGTGGAAGTATTAATAAAGAGAAGTTTCTATCAATTCTGCGTCTTTATTTCCTATTTTATGCATTTGTTATATTGGGTATGAATTTCACTTTTAATGCTTATAAGATGCGTGAATGTGTATAATTATATTGGTTAAGTGAACGCAAGGTAGAATATCTATTTACGTGAAGATAATTAGGACCTATTAATAAGATAAGTAAGACACTTGGCGTAGTTTAGGAGATATCACATTTCGTTGCCTTAGCAGCATGAAGGGAATTCAGCCCTCGTGTTAGGGCTGTGTAAAAGTCAATTATAAAAAATCGCAAAGGTACTGAAAGGTAGAACAATATGCAAGCTGACCTACATGAAGGTAGGTTTAGTTGGACTAAATCGACATCACATCCATCTCAAGGGTGCAGAAACTTGGTTCCAGCATCCCCCCATACTGCTTCGGGTGAGACTTCAGTCCGCACTTTGTGGGATTATGCCAAAAGTGCCAGTAGTGTAGGGATTTATTTTGCTAAATAATTCTGAACCTAGGTCGGGCCCCGATAAGCCAACAAATGGTTATGTTGTCAGGACCAGAATCTGCATGAGAGACGTGTGATGTCATATCATTGGAATCCAACTAAGAAAGAAATTGAAGGCTGGTTGGATAGAAGAATTCACGAGTTCGTGATGCAGGAGAATAGAAACCCGCGACTATCAAAAGAAGAGTGGCTAAACAACGACCTATATACAGAGATTCACAAAATATTTTTTGCGTCCTTTCCTACTGAGCTATACGAGTGGATCGCGAAGCTAGCAGATAGCTAAGGGAGGTGGAAACTTGACGGTCCTATTGTGTGGACTTCAGAGCTAGTGTGGAGATTGGAAGCATTAGAGGATAATATCACACGCGCCGTTGATCATTGGCTCGATCGTATTATAGGAGGTTACTCATTTCACAGTTGACACCTCAGTTAGCTACAGTGAGGTAGAGCGACACTTTCTCAAAGGACCGTGAGGTAAGTACGTAAAGTATTTAATTACTTATATTAAAATGCTATTGTGCAAAAAGCGGGTTATGCAATTACCTTGATGTTCGGGGGTATGCAAAGTGGAAAGATTTATAGGAACAAAGGAAATAAGGGTCCAAAAAATAGCCCCTTAATTTCACCTCGGCGAGTAAATGAGGAAGAGCTCACGAAGGTCTCTCTGCAAATTGCTATTTAGCTGATAAGACAACAAATTCCATGAATACCACCTCCACCCACACCACCACCAACTTCACCTCCATCATCTCCATCCTCACCTGTACCACCTCCACCACCACCGGCTTCACCTCCATCATCTCCATCCTCACCTGTACCACCTCCACCACCACTGGCTTCACCTCCATCATCTCCATCCTCACCTGTACCATCTCCACCACCACTGGCTTCACCTCCATCACCTCCATCCTCTCCATCCTCACCCATACCACCTCCACCACCACTGCAATTCAGTATGGCAAGCACAATGAAGTTGCCTGTGTTCAAAGGTTTGGGAAATGAAGATCCGGACCAATTCTGGTTCATTGTAAGGGTTGTATGGGAAGTGCAAGGTGTTACATATGATCATATAAAGAAAGCGATGCTGGTTAGCAACCTGCAGGATCGCACACTGACTTGGTATATTATTGACTCCAATGATAACCCAAATGCGAGAGTCGCGGATATCCAAGCAACGCTAGATAGAGAATTTAGAAGGCCTAAATCTGAAGTGTAGTTGATCATTGGATTGAAAGAGATCATGATGCTACCAGGTGAGATGCCTTGGGAGCTAGATTAGAGGCTAAAATGTATAATTCGTGAAGCAAATATGAATCTAACAGATGGACAACATCGTGAGTGGTTTGTAGCTTCGCTACTACTACATTTAAGGAGTGCACTATCGCAGCAGAAGATAATGACTCAAGTAGAGGCCTTAGAGATTGCTATGAGGTTACATGAGACCCCGATGTAGGATCCTAACCTAGGAGTTCAGCAGATCCATGCGCAGCTAAAGAATTTGTGCCTTGAAATGCATATTTTGAAACAAGACAGGACGGTTCGACCAAAAGTGCACGAAGAAGTGTGGTGCGTAAAATGAAAGAGCCAGGGTCATGATAAATACCACTGGCCGTTCTTTACAAATTACCTCACAGGAGGAGGATCGATGCCTTTAAGACCGAAAGCTCAAGCAGGACCTAGTGTGGTGCCTTCTTTATGGTGCGCGATCTTCCAAATAGATAGAAAACATGCAATGGACAATTGTCACTTGTTACAAAAGTATATGCAAAATCTGTAACACTTGTTCTGCAGCTTTTGTAGGACGGTGGGACATGATGAGGATACCTATAGAAGTTACAAGTTGATGATGGATAGAACCCCCACCTATAGGGTTCAGGCCGAAACACGACCCCTTGACCAGAATGCAGGAATGGCATGAACAGGATTTCAAGGGCGCGGACGAGGCCAAGGCGGAGGAGGACCTGGTAGAGGTCGCGGGTAGTTGATTTTCTACAATTACGGAGGGCCAAGACACTATGCCCTCAATTGCACAAATCCAACGTGCCCGTCATGCAAGTATTGTATGTTGTTCGATCATGAGATAGAAGATTGTCCTACACTGATAGATAGGATATGCAACAAAGGAGCATTACCGCCTCCCTCAACTCAGAACCTGCAGATGATGAGTTCTGAGCCGCATGAGGAATACCTGAATGTAAACTTTGTGCTCCGAAGTGGAATTGCGATGGGAGATGACAAAGGCAAACAACTAGAAGATAGTACTTGGGTTCACAAAACTCCGGTGAAGGAAGTAGAGTTTGATTTGGAGCGCGCTCGGGAAACCTTCATGGAAGCTAAGAAGATCTTCGCTGATGCATCCACTTTAGGAAGCAAAGATAAAATAGAGTCAGAAATGGACCCATCCATGCTGACAACTTTCCTTGAAACATGTATGAAGTTAGTGTGCGATAGTAAGGCTATGAAAGAGTTATAAGAACTCATCCACAGATGCGCTGGAACCGCATCGAGAGAACTGCCTGTAGTCTAAAAAATTGGAAAACATAAAAAAGAATGGGACGAGAAATGAGACTTACACGGAGATCGAAGAATATGAGATAGATCAAGTCATTCCGGATATGGGATCAGATGCGAATGTTCTATCAAAGCAGACATGGGAGCGAATGGGAAGACCTGCGCTGCAATGGTCTCCGGTTTAGCTGAGAATGGAAAATCAATAGACAATAATACCTATGGGGTGATTGCAGGGAATAACTGTGGATATTGCGGGAGCAAGCACACTAGCAGATTTTGAAGTAATAGAGATTGTTGATGAAAGAAATCCCTACCCCGTGCTCCTAGGAATTGACTGGGCCACTGATATGAATGGGGTAATTAATCTGAAGAAGCGAAAAATAATATTTGAAAAGAAGTCACTGCGCATAATAGTACCCTTGGACCCTGATGAAGGATTGCACTATATGGAGTCGGTCCACGACTATGAAAGCGATGATGATCTGGACTCCATCTACAAGATAACAATACGAGACCAAGACTTGGTGATTTCCACTGCAGATGGACAGATTACATGGGAGCTTGAAAGTTCCTACACTTTAGATTCTGACGAAGAAGTAGAACGATGGCAGCATCAGTTACATGAAGTAATTATGCTGAACAACAATATGATGACAAGGTCGCTGCGCTGCGTGTCTACAGAAGTAAGAGATCTTCCTACTTATGATGGTCTAAATGAGGTAGATACCTTCTTGGATGCCTTTGAAAGGGAGGTGCTGGAAAAGCAATGCTTCCAGGCCTTGGACTGGGTATTACGCGCTACACCCGCGAGATGGTGGGGTACGCATAAAGGAAGATTTGATGATTGGCGCGGATATAGGAGAATGATGAGAGTACGATTAGGGAATCCTAAGGTGCGACTGACAGAAAAGTATGATGAACAGGATGACCAGCGTGCACATCTGGCGAAGTGGACATAGGCCTATGGAGAGAAGCCCCAATCTGTACAAATGCACACATACTCTGCCTAAAATACATGGTCAATAAGCATGTGTTGGGGGGTGACCTTGCAGATGGCTCTTCATGTTAGGAAGACATTATGCAGGAAGAGAAATCACTCAAAAGATTCTACACGCAGAAGCGTTCAACAAGGTATGCAATGCGCTTACTAAGGTATGCAATGCACATCAAAGTGATTGGGATCTATGCATACCTACAGTGTTATGGGCTTATTGAACGAAATGCAAGAAATTGATGGGATAAACACCTTTTAGGCTTGTCTATGGAGTGGAATCCATAATGCCTATGGAATACATCATGCCTAGTCTGAGCATAGCAACGCTCATAGGTATGATGGATCATGGGGCCCTGGAGGAGAGGCTTGCACAGTTGGAAGAGCTCGAAGAAGAACAATTTTTTGCTAGATTCTACCAACATGTCCAAAAGTAGCGAGAAAAGGCATGGCACAATCGACACATCAAGCTACGCACATTCAAGGTAAATGATCTGGTCTTGTTGTATGATAGTAAGCTTGATAAATTCCAAGGGAAATTCAGAATGCACTGGTTAGGGCCGTATATTATTAAGGAGATTACGACAGAGGTGTGGTACAGTTGGTCAAGTTAAATGGAGAGCCCTTCCTAGGAAAAGTGAATGGCAGTCATTTGAAGCCATACACAGGTGGCCCGGTCACTTGACTAGCCGACCGAAGCACAGTCTTAGCACTCTAGGCAGCTGAAAGGAGGCGTGGGACTATAAACTACTTTGTCTGGGAACTGTGCGATGTTAGGACTGCGCACAGTAGTGAAGTGTCATAGGGTCCATGATAATGCGAAGATAGTTGCGCTGGCACGCAGGTTTGTGGAAAGTGACCGTTACAGTCACTATTCACAATGTGAATCTTGGTTTGAGGCCAAATGGAGTGGGTGTCAAGCATTTAAGGTGAACTTTATGGGCTAGATTCTTCAAAATATGCCATCAATCTAGCATTAATGGACTGAATCTGGGGGAATGGTCAAATTCAAATTCAAAAGGCACTATAAATTACAAAGGGTTGTCTAGTGGTCACTGAACAATGCATAGAGGAAGTTCAACAGGCAATCGCTCAGTGTGCTGCCAAACTTGTAGCGATCCTATCAGAGTTGGGAGGTCTCCGCGCAAAGATCTTCACACCTACAGAGTGACTCGAGGGTGAGTCATGATGTTGTAGGTTTTAACCTCGTACAAAAATTACCTGCATAAGAATTCTAAATCACAGGAAAAATAAAAATGCGAGAGCATAACACATAAAACACATATACACAGAGATTTCCCACTGCATCCCAAAACTGGGACTACCAGCTTGATTTTTCATTATTTTCCTTTCAATTTTATAATACATATTTATACATGCCGAAGCATCCAATACCATGGACCGAAAAACCATCCAAAACCATGGACCGAAAAACCATAGGTAGGTTCGCCCAACCTAATATAGCGTCCAATTTTTTTTTCCCAGGGCGCTACCTCGGACCCCATAGAGGGAGGCTACTCGCCCCCCTCAAACCCCCTGGACAGGGGGGGCTGCCGCCCTCCCTATGACCCCCCCGCTGTGCAATCAGCACAACGAAGGGGGGGCTTCACCCCCCCCCTCTAACCCCCCAGTTCAATACGTAAGTTAGTCGTGGAAAGAATATAACACAACCCAACATATGTTTGTGTTGGGGGCTTATTGAGCACAGGATCCCCCAAGGGAAGTTTTGGGGCTTAGAGCCCAGATTTTGGTCAATTTTGTAATTCTAATGTAAAGACTCCGCATTTTGTCGGCGCATAGCACGTAGTTTGGTAAAGAGTCATAGGATTGTCTGCCCTTACTTTTGATAATGTAATGTCGGCTGTAGAAGATCTACCCATGGTCTGCGGACCATGGGATTGTATAAATAGAGTGAGGCTCTAAGTAGTTAAGTAAGCTAAGCATAGTGGAAGAATCAACATGATGTATGTGAGATAGTTCTGAAGTGTAAAGTCTAGTTGTGGGTCATAGCATAGGAAGAGGCTCTGTAGCTGAGTGCGTAGAGGCCTAGTAGTCCACAGCTGAGTGTGCAGATCCCTGTAGCTAAGTGCGCAAGGCAAGTTGAGTCTATAAATAGTGGAAGTATTAATAAAGAGAAGTATCTATCAATTCTGCGTCTTTATTTCTTGTTTTATGCATATGTTATATTGGGTATGAATTTCACTTTTAATGCTTATAAGATGCACGAATGTGTATAATTGTATTAGCTAAGTGAACGCAAGGTAGAATATCTGTTTAGGCGAAGATAATCAAGACCTATTAATAAGATAAGTAAGATACTTGGCGTAGTTTAGGAGATATCACAGTTCTTTGCCTTAGTAGTGTGAAAGGACTTCAGCCCCCAGTTAGGGCTGTGTGAAAGTCGATTATAACAAATCGCAAAGGTATTGAAGGGTAGAACAGTGCGCGAAGCGACCTGCACAAAGGCAGGTTTGGTTGGACTAAACTGACATCACATCCATCTCAAGGGTGCAGAAACTTGGTTCCAACATCCCCCCATACTGCTTCGGGTGAGACTTCAGTCCGCGCTCCGCAGATCGATGCCGAAAGGGCCAGTAGTGTAGGGATTTGTTTGGCTAAATAAATCTGAACCTAGGTCAAGACCCCATAAGCCAACACAAACCTTAGATTAGGCATATTAATTAAAATTAACCAATACCACTTTACCTCACACACTTCACATACACTTGTTTGCACCTTTCACACAATTTTTTGTTGTATAAGTTAGGTTGTGCACATTTCATCAAATTTTCAAGTGTTTCATTTATATTCTTGTAATTTTTCATTTACATGTTCTTGCCAATTGTACTTTAATGTTATTTCATCATAATTGAGCATATATCTCTTTAAAATACAAACTCTATTTCCTTGCAAGTTCTAAATCCATTTATTTCTCATATTATAGAGTTATATATAATCTCTTGTGTAGTTCACTAAACTCTTGCCTTGTAGCTTCTCTAATTGTGCAACTTATTGATCTTCTTGACATATCATATTTACAAGTATTTTGGATTCATTTGTGAGCATATATTTTTTGCAAGTATATTTGGCATTGATCTAATTATATTTGTCTTGTAGGATATCTTGTTGAATATAATCGATTTATATCCATTATTGATTATATGCTCTTAATTATTCATACTTGTTAATCAATTTAATTTAAATATAAAATTCAAGTTTTTAAATTGACCATATCATAATCTCCTAGAGCTTGTTATCCTTAGTAATTTTTCCTCTTAAAATCATCTTTAGGGACCACCCCTTTTGATTTATATAGGAGAGAACCTAAAGAAAGAGAGTTTGGAATAGGTGACAACCCCTTCTCTGAGCATTTTTAAGGCCACAATTGGTGGGATTGGGGACTTTTCACACATTAATCTAGTTGTCCATGCTAGGTGACATCAATTTTTGGTGCCATTATCGAGGAAAATTCTTTAGGATAGATAAGTCTTCTTTGTCTTGAAATACGACTAGCTTTATGTTTTGCATTTTTTATTTTAGAGTTAGATTCTTGTTCAAGTGGAGACTCCACTTGGTTTATTTTTTGTAAGAGTTTATACTAGAAGGAATCGAAGTAGCTTGGTTAACACCACCCTTGATCATGAAAAGGTATTTAGAGTACGATTAAACAATCTCTCTTCTCATAGAATTGTTACTAATCTTGAGAAGGAAGCTATTTTTGATATCCATTTTCTTTTTCAAGGTAAGTTTAACAAGACATCTGGATGACTTGTTTGACCCTTGTAATTTCGCTAACAGTAATTGTTATCTGAATTCTATTCTAGATAAAGCCATAAAAAAGTTACCTTCATTTCAAGTTAATAATTCTATTAGTGCTAAAACTCATCTTAGGAATTTTAACCTTTGTGTGAGTAAATGGTTTAGCAATGATAATAATGACGATGTTAAGGTGAGACTTTTCATTCTCTCCCTTGATGAGGATGCTTTGGATTGGTTCACAAATTTTCTTGCTAACTTGATCTGAATTTAAATAGGAATGTAACAAATAATAGATATAACCATACACACAAAGATGCAGTAGAAATAAAACTTCATTTCATTAATATCAAAGAAATGAAATATGCTTACATACAAAATGGAAATAAACTAGCTCGGGCGATGGTAGCTCATCTCTGAGAAGAGATGTGGCGACTACATGCCTCTGAAATATGTTACAATGAGGCTTGAAGGCATATTTATTATTGAGAAACAATGGAAAACCCTAAACATCCAAGAACCTAACCCTAGGAAATGAGACACCAAACTATGGGCCCCATTGGGGTAAGTTGGTACATCAACTTCCCGGGGTCGTAACTTTGGCATACGATCTTCGTTTGACGCACATGATACCTAGTTAAAAATATTTATCCAAGGAATACAACTGTGGATGGTGAATATTGAGTTGATAGCTCATATTCATCATTGGTGGTTTTCCTAAAAAACATCGTTTAGGCTCTCAAAATGACTCCGGAAGTTCAGGACCCGAGAAATTGCCAAAAATAGTAAACCATGCTACACTTAAGTAAATTGAAAAAATGAAAGAAATGATGGTGGGGGTCGAAGTGGAATAGGTGGGTGGCCACCAATATCCACTTGGGTCACTCCCCCCCAGGAAACAATGGTCCACATTGCGTTGAGTTCCTCCATGAGATGAGGAAACTCGTGCTAAACTTGGTCCTTGGTGAGCTACTTGCCCTGGTGAAGGAGTTGGCCTTCTTTGACAATTCGATATAGTTGGATCCTTTGCTGTCAGATGTTTTTGATTTGTGTGTCCATGATCCGATCGGTTTTGTCTTTTTCCATGCATTTTGGGATTAAATATGTTGGTGTGAGTTGTTCTGCAATGTCAGATTTGAACAACAATGGTGGAAAGTAGGGCCGAAGGCAGTCCACATTGAACACTGGGTGTAGACCAAGGAATGGTGGAATATTGAGCTTGAAGGAATTTTCCCCTATTGCCTTGGTGATGGTGTATGACCCATATCGGAGTGAGTGAAGCTTGCAATGTGGCCCAACAAGGCGCTCCTTCTGTAAATGTAGCCAAACTTTGTCGCCCACCTGGAACTTGTGTGGCACCCGATGCTGATCATGCCACTACTTGTACTTAACATTGTCTTTATCCAATATGTCATGGACCTATTGGTGGATGTGTTAAATTTTCTCAATGAAGTTATTTGCCTTGTCGTTTTTGGACTGGACATGAGCTGAATCTGCCTGAGTAGCTGCAAATGGTATGGCCACATCAATGGGACATAGTGGTTGGAATACCAAGCCCACTTGAAAAGGGTTATGTCCAGTCGAGCTGTGGAGAGCCCGGCTATAGCTATGCTAGACATAGGGGAGGCACTTATCCCATGTGCATGGATGCTTTGAGTTGTAAATGCGTAGAATGCGTACAATCATCTTGTTGACAATCTCTGTTTAGCCATCAGTTTGGGGATGGAAAGTTGTGGACTTAATGATCTTGGTGTCCAACATCGATCAGGGACTGGGCCAAAATGTACTAAGGAACCTGCTATCCCGTGTTAGGATATTCTGACACATAGGAAATAGTTAAGTTTAACTTGGTCTAATGTAGATTTAGGTAAAGTATGTTTCTTTACTATGTGCTTTTGTAAATTACAATCTGACAGTCATGATATGTTCTAGACATGAAGTGATCCGACGGTTCATTCTCTCCTCGGTATTACTAACACTTGATCCATTCCTTAACACCAGATTGGTCCATGATCTCTATTTAAAGAGCACGGGGGGTCATTTGTAGGTTAACCGTCCATGAGAGAAGTTTATGTAAATTTTCTTTCTTTTATTAATAAATTGCCTGAGGTGGTTGTGTTGGCTCAGGCCGTGGATTGTTTCCCTCTTTGAGGGTTTTAACCACGTCAAGAATACTGGTGTATTGATCTATGATCTATTTGTGAGTGGTGTCCTTTGGTGTTCTATTTGAGGAACTTACCCTATAAATTCCTACATGGTATCAGAGCTATTTGAGGGCCGCATCCGTTGGTGATCCAAATCTGAAGGCGGTAGAACTGAATCTGACTGTCATTTCCTATATCTACTGTTTCTGACTGCTTTCAGGCCGAGAGGACTACTCTATTGTGTTAGGAGCATCCATTCCAGTGAGGAACCCCTTTCGTTTCACGCGAAAAGATTTCCGATAGCCCTAGCTACACCATTTTTAAGATCTGGAGGTATACAATGTTTATTTGCAATTTATAGTTATTTTCTTTCTGTTTATTTCTGTTTATTTATCTCTTTGTTTTTTATTACCAGATCTATACCTTTTATTTCTGCGTATGCTCTTTGCCCCACGACTCTGTGCGATTTGGGCAAATCAGAAACATAAAGGAAGGATTTTTCTCATGCGTACGCTCTTTTCCACTGCGCCTTAGTGTGATCTCGGAAAATTAGAAACATTGAGGGAAATTTTTAGTTTCCGGGTAAAGCTAACATCAAACCATAAGGTTTTTTGTTTGTTTGTTTGTTCGTGTTGAGTTTTGTGGTTTTTGTTTTGTAGGCCAAAAAGAGTTTTTTCAAGTAAGCAAGCACCCTAAAGCTTCAATGACTAAAAAAAAAAAAACCGCTTCCTCTTTTCAAAAAATTACTAACCTTTTAAATATAACATTAGCATTCTTTTCCACACATCCGCGCCCTTCGTTGGCATCTTCAATAACTTTTCTTCAAAAAGCCATAACTTCTTCATCTGGAAGCCGTTTTCAGAGCCATTTTTTTTTAATCAGCCTAGTTTTTCGAGATATTTCCATTGGAACACTGAGTTCAACATCTACAACTTTAGTTTCTGTTAAAAATGGAAATTCCATGCCAAGTTATTCTTGACAACACCAACTACTTCCAATGGTGACCCTACATTGTGGATTTACTTAGAAGTAAAGGTCTTTACAGAATAGCCTCAAGCTAAGAAACCAAACCTCAAGATGAAGATAAGGCAACCAAATGGGAAAATAGGCAAGATCAAGCACGTGGGTTGATAGGGATGTCTATTTCTCCAGATCTTAGGTTCCATATCACAGAACTTGATACTCCTAATGAAGCAATGAAACAACTCACTAAAGTTTTTGGAATTAAAAATGAAATTAGAGCCCATCAACTCGGAAATGAGTTGCTTACATTGGACCCTAATAATTTTTCTTCCATTGAAGATTTTTTTTCCAAGTTCAAGTCCCTTAGAATTATCTTGGAAGGTGTTAAGGTTAAGAAAGAAGATGGTAGCCTTATCTATTCCATTCTTACTAAGTTGAGACTAGCATACTATGTGTTTGTTTCCACCTTCCATTCTACTAGAGAAGCCTTTATTTCTTAAGGACAAGACTACAAGTCCCCCTCTTTTGATGTTTTTTGTGATTCTTTAATAAGAGAACAAGAAAAGCTCTTATATCTTGGCCTTCTTAGTCTTGGAAACTCTTCTAAGAAAGCCTTAGCCACCCAACAACAACCAAATTCAAAGAATCCTAAGAAGCAGTATCCTAAAAATAATGGTCCTAAACCAAACAAGGGTCCTAAGCAATTTCAGCCTCAAAATGAAAAATCATTTCAACAAAATGATAAGGCAAATAAAAACAAAGGGAAGAAGACTGATAGACATTGCCACTTTTGTAGTTGAGATGGCCACCTAGAATCCAAATTCTTTAAAAAGATGGAAGCCTTGGAAGCAACAATGAAGAAGCATAACATCCATTTAGAGCACTCTTCTACTTCAACTTCATCTTCAGCAATAACACTTTCTACGTGTGGTTGTCAAGCATCTCGGTCTGGTTATGCACTAAATGTATCTTCTTCTTCTCATTCTCATGAGTGGCTCATTGATTCTAGAGCTTTTTGTCTCATGGCCAAAAACAAAGCCATGTTTTCTTCTTTAAATGGTTGTAACACCAAAAATATATATGTTGGTGATGATAGATCTCTTAGTGTTGTAGGAACTAGAACTGTTCATCCAGACAATTGTCAATTTAATGATGTATTATGTGTTCCAAGCTTATCTTGCAACCTTCTATCTGTATTTCAGATAACTCATTCAAGTGAAGGTAAAATCGTTGAATTTTCACCTCACAATGTTGTAATTAAGGACCTAAGGGATCCTAGACATATTTTAGCTACTAGCATTGCTGATATTCTACAAGGTTGTATAAGTTTAACAACTTTGGGTCATCAAGTATTCCCTCAGCATTTGTTGCTCATAATGATGAAGTGAACAAAATTTGGCATGAATGATTTGGTCACTTAAACTATCGCTACCTTCAGAATCTATGTAAAGAAAATATGGTGACGGGTCTTCCAATGGTATCTTGCAAAGATGGTGTTTGTTTTGGATGTGTACTCAGAAAAAATCATCGGGATAGTTTTGAAAAACGTTCATCTTGGCACACCTCAGCCCCTTTACAACTTGTGCATAGTGATTTATGTGGTCCACTTCCAGTTGTTTCATTCTCTGGCTACAAGTATTTCTTAACTTTCATTGATGATTTCTCTCCAGACGCGCTTGGGTATACTTCTTAAAACTCAAGAGTGAAGTATTGAACATGTTCTTGGCCTTTAAGGCCTTTGTTGAAAAACAATCTGGACATCAAATTCTTAAGCTAAGATCTGATAATGGCGGAGAAAATGCTAAGAAAAAATTCATCAACTTTTGCATTGAGAATGGAATTCAAGTGCAACACACTGTTCCATATACTCCACAACAAAATGGTGTAGCTAAAAGAAAGAATCACACCTTAAAGGAAATGGCTAATTATATGATTCGATCTAAAGGACTTAGTCTTAATTTTTGGGCAGAAGCAATTAACTGTGCAAATTACATAGTAAATCGCACTCCTACTAAGGTTTTAAATAATATCACTCTAGAAGGAGCATGGAGCTCAATTAAACCATATGTAAGTCACTTTCGTGTTTTTGGAAGTGAAGCATGGGCCCATATTCCAGATGAGAAACATAAAGCTTTAGAACCTAAGAGTGAAAAAATGTATTTTTGTTGGATATTCTGAAGAAGTCAAAGGATATAGACTTATTCCACTTAAGTCCAAAAATGATATCATTAGAAGAGATGTAAAGTTTCTTGAAAATATATCGGCTTACGAGCCTAGTTCGGTGGATGTGTCAACTTTCTCTATCCCTTCAACTTCTGAAAATATTTCTTCTTCGAATGATGACACTGAGGATGAAAATCCTCCCCCACCTTCTCAGGATTCTCCTTCAGCTCCTCAGCTTCCAAAATGGGTCAGTGCTACTCAGGATGTAGCAGGTGCTCTTGCTAGTGATCATGCAGATCAATGATGTATACATTCTTAGTTCAATAGAGCCTCTTCTTTACTAGCTCAAGCTTTAGAGAATTATGGTCCTGACACCTTTGAAAAAGCTTCAGGCCATCCAAATTGTGACACAGCTATGAATGAAGAATATTGTTCATTACTAGAAAATGATACATAGGATCTTGTTCCTCTTCTAAAGGGATGAAAACTTGTTAGATGCACATGGGTTTATAGAACCAAGTATGGACTAGATGGAAAAGTTGATAAACATAAATATCGTCTTGTTGCTAAGGGTTTTTCACAAGTTGAAGGAATTGACTATACTAAAACCTTCTCCCCTATTGCCAAAATGAACTCTATTCGCCTTGTTCTTTCCCTTGCTACCTCTTTCAAATGGGAAGTCCATCAGATAGATGTTAAATATGCTTTCTTGCATGGGGACTTGCATGAAGAAATCTATATGGAACAACCTACTGGCTTTATACAAACAAACTCTAGTCTTATATGTCAGCTTAAGAAATTCCTTTATGGTCTCAAGCAAGCCTCTCAGGCTTGGTATGCCAAAATGGATAACTTGCTTTTAGAAACTGGCTTTTCTAGGTGTCATTATGACAATACTGTTTACACCAAGAAAGTGGGCAAGTATTTTATCATTCTTGTTCTTTGTGTTGATGATCTTATCCTGAATGGTAGTGATCCCAACCTTATAAACCATGTGAAGTCTAGCCTTGAAAATAAGTTTTAAATGACAGACTTAGGACACTTGCATTATTTTCTTGGTCTTCAAGTCTTGCAATCCAAGGAAGGTATTTCCATTTCCCAGTCCAAGTATGCTACGCCATTTTCACATGGAAGATTGTAAGCTAGCCTCTTCTCCCTTTCATTCCGGAACCAAATTTTTAGTCACTTGTACTTCCCCTGAAGTTGATGCTACGTTATACCATCAACTTGTAGGAAAAATTTTGTATCTGACCCATACTCATCCTGACCTTTCCTTTGTTGTTGGCTTTTATTGCTCGGTTTATGCAAAACCCACATGAAATTCATTGGAAAGAAACTAAAAGAATACTTCATTATGTTTGAGGTACGGTTTAGTTTGGGATTCATTATAGTGCAGAAGCATCTCCTCTATTGGTTGGTTTCATTGATTTTGATTGGGCTGGTGACCCTGATGATCAGAAGTCTACTGCAGGTTATGTGTTCACTCTTGGCTCAGGACCTATTACATGGGCTTGCAAGAAACAAAGTGTCATTTCTCTTTCTTTAGCAGAAGTAGAGTATCGTGGTGCCGTAGAAGCTATTAAAGAAGCCAAGTGGCTTTGTCAGATCCCGTCAGAGTTTGGATTTCAGCAGCAACATCCGACTACACTTTGGTGTGGTAATCAAAGTGCCATTCAACTATGCAAAGATCCAGTCCAACATCAGCACAACAAACACATTGAACTGCACATGCACTTCATCAGAAAGCTCATTCATGACCATGTTATTGAAGTGCAATATTGTTCAATAGATGATCAAGTTGCAGACATATTTACAAAGGCTCTCACAGAGGCAAAGTTTACTAAAATTCGATTTATGGTTGGAGTTCAGGAAGTTGTCACTAAGGGGGGATAGGATCTAGTGACTCCTTCCTTCTCCTATTGTGTCATATTTGTACATCCTTCAATCTTATCCCAATTTATTCTTAAGGGGGGATGTTAGGATATTCTAACACATAGGAAATAGTTAAGTATAACTTGGTCTAGTGTAGAGTTAGGTAAAATGTGTTTCTTTACTATGTACTTTTGTAACTTACAATCCGATGGTCACGATATGTTCTAGACACGAAGTGATCTGACGGTTCATTCTCTCCTCTATATTATCGACACTTGATCCGTGGTTTGACAACCAATTGGTCCATGATCTCTATTTAAAGAGAATGGAGGGTCATTTGTAGGTTATTTGTTCATGAGAGAAGCTTATGCAATTTTTCTTTCTTTTATTAATAAATTGCCTGAAGTGGCTATGTTGGCTTAGGACGTGGATTGTTTCCCTCTCTGAGGGTTTTAACCATGTCAAGAATATTGGTGTATTGATCTGTGATCTATTTGTGAGCGATGTCCTTTGGTGTTCTATCTGAGGAACTTACCCTGTAAATTCCTACATCTCAACCTGAGATGATAGACTGTGGGATACCAAAGTGTACCCACACTTGTTCAAAGAAGAGTTTAGTAGTGGATTCTGCTGCGATATTCTTCTTGTAGGCCGCCATAATGGCCATCTTTGAGAATATGTCGATGACCACAAAAACACAGTCATTGCCATGCTTAGTAGAAGGAAGGCCCAACATGTAATCCATGGAGATGGATTCCCAAGGTTGACTAGGGGTAGGCAACAAAGTATAGAGGCCTTGATTCTTGATGGTCGGTTTGGAAATAGTGCAGGCAGTGTAGGATTTGATGTACTTCTCAACATCCCGTCGAAGATTTGGCTAGTAGAAATACTTATGTAGTACTGCCACTATTTTCTTGACCCCAAAATGCCAACGACCTGACTATAGTTCACTTCCCAAATCATCTTGGAATGCTCACTTGAAGGAACACAAAGGTGTCCCAGGTGTCATAACAGTGCATCCTGGAGGTGAAAATCTACCACTTGCTGACCCTCCAAGAGCATCTGGTATGTGTGGCCGAATTCTGAGTCACTTTTGTAGAGAAGTGGCCAATCAGAAGTCTCATGCCTACAAGAGTTGAGCACGATGGTTAACACCATGATCACGGGTTGGATGAGGTAGTCTGCAACATTATTGGTGCTACCCTTCTTGTACTTGATATTAAAATGGAACTGTTGTAGGTATGTGGACCAATTTTGATGGCAATCATTCTGCAACTTCCCTTTCATCTGTATGAACTGCAGGGGTTGGTGGTCTGTAGGGATGACTATTTCCTTCCCCAAAATGTAATTATTCCATTGCCAACAGGCCTACACAATGGAATAAATCTCTTTGTCATAAGTGGAATACTTCCGAACTATGTCTGAAAGTTTCTCACTGTGATATGCCACTGGATGCCTCTGTTGAGTAAGGACTATCCCAATAACATAGTCAGAAGCATCTATCTTGATCTCAAATGGTTGTTGCAAGTCTGGTAATGTGAGCATTGGTGCAGAGCAGGGGTGATGTTTCGACTCTGCAAACACCTTTTGTTTAGATTAAGACAAAAATACCTTTTCTTTCGCTCCTACCTTGGTGACTTGACTCAAAGGCCAAGTGATATGAGAGAACCCCAACCTGAACCTTTAGTAGAAATTGGCAAGACCCAGAAAGTTGTGGAGCTCTCTCAAAGTGGTTGGGGCTGGCCAATGCTGAATAAATTAGATCTTGGTTGGATCCACATGCACCCCCTGTTCATCAATAATATATCCTAGATACTGAACCTGGGTCACGCAAAAAGTGCATTTCTCCAAATTGGCACACAACTTGTGTTGTCGCAGCGTTTGGAGAACCTGTCGGATGTGGTGGTAGTTCTCTTCCCAACTTTAGCTAAAGATCAGGATGTCATCCAAGTATACCACTAAAAATGAGTTGGTGAATGGTTGCAAAATGTCATCCATCAGCCTCATGAAGGTTGCAGGAGCATTTGTCAACCCGAAAGGCATAACTTGCCATTCAAAAAGGCCCTCCTTGGCTTTGAAGGTAGTCTTCCACACATCTGAGGGTTCGATTTGTACCTGGTGACATCTAGACTTCAATTCGATCTTGTTGAAATATTTTTCCCCCTTGAGTTGGTCCAGAAGGTCATCAATCCGTGGGATCAGGTACCTATTCCAAACAATGATCTTGTTCAGCGCCCGATAGTCAATATAGAGTCTCCAAGTCCCATATTTCTTCTGTACCAACACGATCGGGCTCCCATAGGGCGATGAAATCGGTTGGATGTGACCTTTTTGCAGTAGCTCCTGAATCTGCCTCTTGATTTCATCGTTCTCTAGAACAAAACCCAAATATATTGGTCCATTGGGAAACGATGCAATCGAGGTCAGATCGATGGAGTGCTTGACCTGACAGCACAAAGGCACCCATGCGAGGGAGGTGAAGATGTCCTCATACTCCACGAACTTTTCCATTTGTTGTTGTCGTGCAGAGGGGCCTTGTCTAGAGGTCGTGGACACCATCTTCTTCTTTCCCCAAGGACGTATCATCAGGAAAAAAAAATTCCTAGTTTTGGAAATGAGCTTACTACATTGTTTTGTAGTGACCAAAGAGATGGCGGTAGGCGGTACTACCTCCAGTATCATGTACAACTTATTTCCCAAGGTAATAATAACAACATGAGGCCTTGACTCATACACAACATGTCGCTTCCACAAGTATGGTTTGCGTAATAATATATCACAAACATAAAGAGGATCAATGTCACATAATACCTCATCCATGAAGGGCTTGATGCCGTACGGAAGGCGACACATCTGGCTGACGCGAAGTTCCCATCCTTAGTGAAGCCACTCGATGGTGTATGGTTGTGGGTGTGCTATGGTTGGTAAGCCCAGTTGCTTCACAACCTCTACTGAAATGAGTTTCTTTTAGCTTCCACTGTCAACAATGAACTTAGCAGGGAACCCTTTACCCACATCTGGGAGTGGAAGAGGCACTCCTCCTCCTTTGGATCTTTGGGTTCCTCCTTCTACATCTTCATGGTGGAAAGAATGGTATTAGGCTTTGCATTGATAATCTACTTCCCTTTGTCATTCCCCTTGTCAAGTTCTGACTCACAGTCAGAACATGCATTTGATTCAGAAGCCTTCAACTCGACCACCGGTGACTTCTTTGCCTGACATTCACTTGTGTCATGAGGGAGATCTTACAAAACTCACACCACTTTCCCATGTCCTTCTTCAGGTTCGCGGTGTTGTTATTTTCTTGTGACTTTATTGGGTTGTCCTGAGCGTCCCCGCCTTGGCTTTATTCTTTGTTCTACGGTTTGGGGGCAACTTTCCCTTGCTTTGGATTCACAGATCCAAAGTCTTGATTTTTATATTTAAGTTTCTGCTCAATCTTGATAGTGTATCGATACGCCGTGTCGAGTGAGGATATGTCTAGGAACTCCATCTCCTAGATGTACTTATGTAGGCAGCCACGGTGCTTGAGTACCAAATGTTTCTCATAATCCATGATACCTAACTTCGTGTGAAGCGTATGAAATTTTTTTTTCAACTCTGACACGTCTTGGTCCCTTCCCCACTGCAACGTGGTCCTCATAGCTCCCGATAGGGTAGTACTGCTCCTTGATGGCATCCTAACACGAATTCCAATTGGGTGTGGCTGAAAAAAGTGAGGGTGCACTTTCGTCCTTTTGTTCACAGTAGGTTTCCCACCAGTCCTTGACATGGGGGGCGACTTTGAGAAGAGAAAAATTAATATTTTCCAAGCTTGAAAAATCATGAATAGAAAAATATCCTTCTAACAGATTTAACCATTTATCTATGGCATGTGCATCTATTTGGCCCTCAAATATGGGAATGTCAAAGTTTACTTGTACCTTAAAAGGAGTGGCACCTCTAGAGTGGCTATTGGATGTGAATGTGTCGCCGGTGGGCAACCGTTGAAGGATCTGGGCAAAGTTATCCATCATCACGTTCCTTTGTTTCTCGAGGGCCTCCTCGAGCAATATCTTGATAGGATCTCCTGCTCTCTCGTCTTTCTTTTCTTCCCCCATGGGTGACCGTCAGGGTTTGCGAGGTTGATCTTGCAAAGGTTCAACCAGATTGAGACCTAACTCCTTATACCCCAACCTCGTTAGGGACATGCAAAGAAGAATCGAGAAAGATCAAACTGTTATGATACCACTAATCTAAATTTAAACAGGAACACAAAAAAATTACCAATATAATCATACACACAGAGATGTAGTGGAAATAAAACTTCATTTCATTAATATCAAAGAACTAAAATATACTTACATACAAAATGGAAATAAACTAGCTCGGGTGATGGTAGCTTATCTTTGAGAAGATATGTGGTGGCTACATGCCACTAAACTGTGTTACAATGAGGCTTGAAGGCCTAGTTATTATTGAGAAACAATGGAAAACCCTAAACATCCAAAAACCTAACCCTAGGAGATGAAATGCCAAACTATGGGCCTTGTTGGGGTAAGTTGGTACATTAACTTCTCGGGGTCATAACTTTGGCATATGATCTTCGTTTGACACACAGGATACCTCGTGAAAAAGATCTATCCAAGGAATACAACTATTGAAAATGAATACTGAGTTGATAACTACTAATTTCCACCGGTGGTTTTCCCAAAAAACGTCATTTAGGGCGTTAAAACGACTCCAGAAGTTCAAGACTTGAGAAACCGCCAAAAATAGTAAATTTTGCTACAGTTAAGGAAACTGAAAAACTGAAAGAAATCATGGTGGGGGTCTAAGTGGAATAGGCAGGTGGCCACAAATATCCACTTGGATCATAACTCTTTCAATTCTTTGAGATCTATCATTGATTCCTTTGATGGAAAATATGAAAATAAAAGAGAAGAAAGGCATCTACCTAACATTATTGGCCACATCAAGAAGAATAAGGATGAGATTGTGGAGGAATTTAATAAGAAATTTAATGATATTGTTAAAGGTTTTCCTCAAGATTTAAACCTCCAAATAAGTTTCACTTGATTTACTATGTTGATGCATTTGGAGATGACACTTCTTATGAGCTAAGACGTGCTAAGCCTAATGATTTAAAGGTTGCTCATAATTTAGTTGAAGAATTGGAGAATGTAGAAAGGTATCTGGGAAGTCTGAGATTTTGAGATTTGATAGGGGTCTTTATAAGAATGAGTCCAAAAGTAAAAAAGTTAGAGGTTGAAAATGAACCCATTAAAGAGTTGACAAAAATGATTAAGAATATGGAACTCAATCAACCATAATTAATAAAAACCATGGAAGCAAAACATGCCAAGGAAATAAGTGCCATGCATAATAGGTTGGTGGAAATGGAAATATCATAGGTACAAAAGTTCCAACCTAGGCCAAATGATAGATGGCAAAGGAATAAGGGGCCTTTCCAAGATCAAAGGGTACCAAATCCACTTGAGTTTGCAAACCTTGTTGATTAAGCTCCACCATATTGCAGACCCTGTGATGATCTTCATGAGGAGGCCACTTGTCCCATTGTGAGAAGGATAATTGAAAATTCTATGGCTAGAAAGGAACGCGGGGAAACTAGTAATTAGGTTAATATGTTCTCCATGGGAAATCAAGCTAGAACTATTGAGAGAAATTATATTATTGATCACATGATTGCTAATTATGATGATAAAGTTACCAATATTTTTGGGGAAAAACATATAACTAGATAGATTCTTAGTGTGGAAAAATATAACTAAATGAATTATCACAGGAGGAATAACTAGAATCAAAATAATCCTTGAATTTTTTTTCCTCCTACTTCAGATTTGGATTTTGACTTAGGGATTGGATTAGCCATGCAAAGATCTCGATTCCACTAATTGAGTTATTAAAGATTCCATCTCAAAGGTCAAAATTGTTGGAAGCCATAAAAGTATCTCATGGCAAAGTCGATAAAGGAATATCTGAGGATGTTCAAGAAGATGCCCTAGTAATTTTGCAAAATATGGATAGGAGTATTGGGGATGATGATAATCAACCTTCATGTATTTCCTTGCTTGACAATGATTACCTTTTACACAAATTTTCAACTGCCCCTCCCCACATTTACCTTATTTTACAAGCCCTCCAGGTAAATGTCAATCATAGTGCTACTATGACATGACCTGACCTCCAAGTTTCGATTATGGAAGTAGGGTCGGAAAATTGACAACTTTACTAAAACCCCTTAGAGACTGCAGAGCACTCAAAATGTTGCAAACCAACCCAAGAGGTCAATCCATGAGCTGGACCCCTTTTTCACTGACTTGACACCCCAACAACAGGCAAACAAAGAAAGGGTGCAATTATAGGATTCTAATCGCATGCATATGCTTGCCTCCATGACCTAAATTCCTTAGTTCAGTTCCTGTAGTCTCGAGATCCGATCCACCTTTCTAGGCTAGCCTTTAGACCACTTCCCATAACTTCCTATTGTCATTGCAACAAACAACCTACAAAATTTTTCCTACACTCGAATTTTGGAGCCTACTTCAGATCTCGTGATTGGTCATTCCATAATCACTTCTTAGTTAATAGATGATTTTGAGCTCCCTTCTTGGATTGGAAGTGTCAAGGGTACTTGCTCACACATGCGTAGTCTCAACAAGTTCATGATCCTATTATTTTATGCAAGCTTGAACAAGCATAACACGGTCCATCAAAGTTGTGCCTGTGCGATTTCTAATCCATGTTGACATCTAGTGCGCACTAACATCGATAGTTTCTCACTTCTAGCTGCGTTTGTACTTCTATTTCAGTGAGTTTTCCAAACTATCGTTTTTGCATAGCTTCACTTTCGTGAGTGTCATTTTATTGTTCTCGAGTGTCTCTTTTGCTTTCTTTCACTCTAATCAATGTCGTTTTCATGCTATCTTCACTCTAGCATGTGTTACTTTCACTATCATTCACATATCACAAGTGTTGTTCACACTTTAGCACTTGTCATATTCTAACATGTTAAGTGTCACACAATGTACATAAGATTGTTTTGGTGGTTTTAAAACAAGTCGATCTTACCATGAAAAACTCTATCGCACTCATTTCCAAATTTTTAAGCACTGTCCCACAAGTTTCGTCACAGTCATCGCAAAGTGTATTTTTAGTGTTGCACTTGTCGTAAGTTGTCATAAAGGTTGTCACACTGAGGGAAGCATGTTGTTAATGTGTTTCAAATGTCTATGTTATGTCATCAAGCACTGTAAGTGTGTGATCATAGTCAAGTCTTATCACTATTCACATCGGTTTCATTGATCCCACATTTAGCCAAATTTTGGAGAATTCCCAGCAACTTAGCCTCATTTGGGCTTCCTGAACTATGAATTATGTAGTTCCAGCCCTCAAGCTGCAACCTTGCCTCTTAACACTACAAAATGCATAGTTCCTTCCTTCTAGGACTACACATTGCATAGTTTTAGTGCTCAAGCTTGAGCCTTGGCCTCCAAAATTGTGCAATTCAGCCCTCTAGCCTAGCCCCAACTTCACACTGTGCTAGTCTCTAAGTTCAAGCCAGAACTCTGATCTCTTGAACTGCAAGGCTACACAATCACCAAGTCTACTCTGCCTCCCAAATTGTGTAGTTGACAGAAATAATGCAAAACCCTGCAGCCTAACTGATTAAGACTAAAAACTGTGCAATCTACCTACACAGTCTAGCCTAAACTACACATTGCACAGTCTTAAGGCTCAAGCCTAATCCCTGAGCTCTTAAACTACACAATTTCGCCATCACCTAGAATCTTCTATCTTCTAGAAATGCGCAATGGGAAAAATCAATGTTCAAGCCGTCATCCAAGCTCTCTAACCTCCCTAATAGTTCAATATTTTTACTTATTCCAAGCCTAAACTGTGCATTGTGCAGTATCAAGCCTCAAGCCTGACCCTTGACTACCTGAGATGTGCAATTGTGTAGTCATTGAGTCTATCCCTCAACCTGCCACCCAGTTCTGGCTCAGTCATCGGATCATTGTAACAACCTTGGTGAAAATTCCATGTAAAAATATATAAATACCACAAATGATGGGACATTTATTCCAAGCTGAATGTTGTGCAAGATATCTTAGGGGGTGTTAATTTGGGTGTTTATGGCTAAATAAATTGGCAAAGGCAATGGCTAAGGTTTTGGAAAGGCATGAGGCATTAATTAGCATTTTATTTATGAAAATAAAGGAAATTGGAAGAAAAGGAAGGTAAATGGTCACATGTTGAATGTGAGGAGGAAAATGAAGGAAAATAATGGAAATTGAAGAAAATAGAGGCCTCATTATTAAAAGGGCTTCTGAGGATCAGTTGGAAAGCTTCCTCCTTTCAGTGTGAACCTTTTGTTAGTTCAATGTTGGAGCTCTCTCTCTCATTATTCTCTCTTTGTCATACTCTTGGATACTTAGAGTTTTCTTGGAGCACTCTTGGAGCAAGAAGGCAAAGGAAGAGCAAGAAAATGCAAGAAGGCATCGATATCAACAGCTACATCATATTTTCTTGCAGGTATCGAGTTGCATGTATGATTTCTTCACTAGTTTTGACATGCACAACATATGCACGTGGATTCTTGGTCATGATCTGTCATTGGCATGGGGGATTTCTTGGATTGACAGTGGATTTCCTAGCCTTCCCATTTCCTGGATAACCATGGTGATTATGTGTTATTTTCATTGGTTTGTTTTGGTTGGTTCTCATGTTTCCTTAGCTTGGGTTGAGTTATTAGTTCCTAGAGCCTTGGTTGGACAAACGCTCTAGAGCCTTGTAACAACTTGGGTTGAGTTACTATTCCTAGAGCCTTGGTTGGAAAAACACTCTAGAGCCTTTGGTTGGTTGAGTTACTAGTCCTAGATCCTTGGTTAGACAAACGCGTTGGAGCCCGGCAACAATTGTGGGTTGAGTTACTAGTCCTGGAGCCTTGGTTGGAACAAACGCTCTAGAGCCTTGGATGGCTAGGATGGAGACCGATCTGGTGATGGTTTTGGTGATGTCTAATAGTGAGGTGGAATCAATGTTTTATGGGTGGAGGTGGATGGCCTCTGGAAGCCCTGGATGAATTTTGATTGATGTGTTCCATGATATCCCACATTCATGCTTGGAATATGGCACGGGGGTGAATGGCTGAAGAGAGATTTGGCTCAACCATTCTATGGTCGAGTGGAACGTGGTAGTCCCATCTCTTGAGAATTTCATTCGCTTGATTTTCATGTGCAAATGTACTAATGTATTTATGGATTTGATGGCTGCTTTGTTTATTGTATTTATGTTCTTATTATGCTAGTTAGATCCACATTTTATGACAACAACTATATATAGCTCTCAACATGTTTTTACTTGTATATGAATGGATAATGTGTCTATGACCTAATAGATGAATATGTAGAAAATGGAATGAGGGAAAAATGGTTCATAGCGATTCTCAGATAAGTATGTGATACCTATGCTTAATTATGTTGTTTACACCTGTATATTACATGTCAATGATATGTTTGATGAAATGTCTGTCATGGCTAGTCGGGGATTGGTTACGGTCTTGTTCAGCTTTTTGCTTTTGCATTCTCGTTTCCTTTTATTCTTACCAATCTTATGTGATCATTCCATTATGGGCGGTGTCTTGGGCTCTGGGCTAAGAAAGGTGGCTCAATTCCCGAAATGTTAACAAACAAAGCGTAAGTTTAGAGACTAACTTGCCTGGGAAATTTCTGAGGAGTGTTATAAATCACCTAGGTAGTGTCTGGGGAGCATTATAACTCCCCTTGGTAGTGTCTTGGGAGTGTTACTCTGCCCTAAGTTTCTCAAGCAACAATAGGACCCAAGGACAGGCTTGTCTAAGTGGCTGAATTATCTCTTGAAGGTTTTGTGGATGATGTTGGATGACTGTGTGTGATGTTTCGTCGATTCCATTTCCTTAAAGTCACCAAGGAGGTTGAACCTTATCATAGTGGCCTCTTGTCACATGTTTACCCAGGCTAGCTAGTTGCCTAGGTAGATGTGGGAGGAGGGTGTTACAGAGTGGTACCAGAGCATGGTTCACCCCTCGGACTAGATGGGCAGTGCATTGGTCATGCATTAATGTTGGTTGCATATGTGTCCTTATGCATGTAGTCTGTGTGCTTGTTTCATTTGCATGGTGTTGATCATGGTTGTAGTGATGTTGCCATGTGAAGGTTGAAGTGTTGTCGTGGAGTATGTATTCATGTGTGTATGGTAAATTATGCATGTTAATGTTCAAATGTTATCAATTGCACATGAGGTGGTATTTTTTGTCATGCATGAGGTCATGGTATGTGTGGTTGATATGGTCATGCATGATGACTAGACTCTAGCTAGAATGATGTGTATATGGTTTCGTACTCATTTTTTGTGTGTGTATATGCAGTTGTTATGCATGTATGGTCTTGGTTATGATTATGCATGCATAGTAGGTCAAACATGCCTTATGAAGTCATTGTATGCAATTTAGGTCATCATGATGCTATTGGCTGTTATGATGCTAATGTGTTGGCTCAGATAGTTTAGGAGATGTAGACCATCATAATGAGGTTGCAACGTTAGACTTTGGGGTAAGAGCAGATCGTCATACAAGTATTGTATGTTTGGCATGGAGGTATGTAAGTTAAGGATTGTTATATGCATTAGGTGTATATACATTAGGTTTATGTACATGTTTTGATGTTATGGTTACATACATGATAGATGATAATTGATTAGTATAGTCACATGTACATGTGTCGGGTAGTCATGAATGATAGTAATCTATGATGGTATGCATTGCTATTGTTGTTTTATAATAGATAAATTGATGATTAGGTTATATGTTGTTGATGAACATGATATATATCTTATTTTTGTTATATGCTATTAACTTGATGATTAGGGTTAATTCATTGAGATCTTGATGTTGTAATTTGCATTGGTCATATGTGTGATGGTTATGTTCATTGCATTGAAGATATTGATGTTATATGTATTGTGTTAACTTGGTTTGACCGATGCAGATGGTATGGTTGTGATATTCAGGTATGCGTTGACATATTTGTGATATGGTGTTGTACTAATCTAGACTAATCGTACATATGCGATCGGTATGCATACATGATGATTGTTTATGAGTTAGGATGTGAAAATGTGTGCTAGTGACTATTTTGGATATCATGATTTAGGTTTGAGTTGATATGTTGTGAAGTTGTGTCATGCTAACCTATATTGATTGTGCAGACAAGATAGCCTCTCGTGAGGTACATTAAGGTATGAGTTTTCTTATGAAGTATACTTGGTGCTTCATTCTTGATTATTTCATCTGTTTTATGTTGAGTGTTTGATGTCTAGTTGATTTATTTAAACATGGTATGTTTGCAGTTTGGTTGAATGGAATTTCATAATATGAGTATGTGTTCCAATGATCCTTTTTAAAGATTATTGTAATAATACATAAGTGTTGAGATAGTTGATATGTACTTGAATGTAATAGGTGATAGTTGTAGCATTGTGTCTAATGACTATGAGTTGACTATGGATTATGACATGATTGTTAGTCTTGCTAAATGTTTATTTCAAACTGATAGATACGATTGTCTTGATATTTGGAACATGTGGTTGACATGTGTAAGCAGTTGTAGGAAGCATGCTGGTATTAGCTTGAAAAGGTAATAGTTTTTGTGTTTATATCACTAACAGTCGGGTGATGTGATGGTACATAGTAAGCCTCGAATTCAACAAGGTAAAAAAAGGGTTAAAGAAAGGAATTGGGTAAGAATTTATTTGGCTATGTTTGGAAACCATAATTCCAAAAAAATGAGGGATTTTCATAGAGGAAGTCTTCTTAACCTTAATCTTGTTTGACACTATGTGGATATGTTCTAGATTCATGAACATGTACTTGACAGGTATTTAACTAGTTTCTAGTTACAGAAGGATCTGCCAAGATAATTGGTGTCCCTTTAGACATGGCACAAATGTGATCAAATAAAAGGCAACATGCTTGGCACAACAAGATAAGGTGACTTGTGTATTGTTATGTTATATATGCACTTACAATTATGAGTTTATGTCAATATTATGCAGGGGATTGGATGGCAAAGGAAATTGCCATGAAATATTGAAGAAGACTCAGGTTGAGATTTCCTTGGGAACCATGGGGATTGGGTCATGGTGTTTGTTTTTAGTCTTGTGATTTTGGTCTTTTGTTGTTTTCTTGCACTTTATTTTCAATTTTGTTATGTCTAGTGCATGATCATGCCACTTTGTTTGCGGAGTCGTGTTGTTATTGGTTTTCATGGTATTCTTCTTGTTTGTTTCTTGTCTTGCCTTTTATGTTTTGAGTCTTGGGAATTGGTTGGGAAAGAGGAAAGTTGATGGAGCTAGGGGATAATTGTGTGGTACCCAACATGTAATGTAATACATAGATGAAGCTCGGTGCATGAGTAAGTGCAACAGAAGGTAAGAGTATGACAACAATTGGAATGGTTGGGTCCATTGTTGTAAAGGGACAATGACAATATACTCATGTGAAAGGTAACTAGAAAAGGTAAAGTAAATGGATCTGAGGTGTCAAATTCCTTGGCTATGTTGGGAACAATTATTCTCAATGCTGTGCATGAATGAGGAAGTTATTTCAACCTAGACCTTATGATATCTAGTAATTATGTTGTGATCATGACTATGTTGATGTTTATATATGTATACATGTATGTATGTCATTGTCTGACAGGATGATGATTTTTTTATGCTAACGATTATATATGTATGTATGTATTTATCTATTTCACTATATAATAGGGTTTTCAGGGATCATCCTTGTGGAGGAATGATTGCTTATGTAGGTGAATGACATGAAGAGGTCCCTGGTTAATGAGAAATCAAGTGGGAAGAGTAGCCATGACAAATATACGAGGTCAATTTCATGTGGATATGAATTTATATTGTATGCTTTTATTATGCCTATGCTTATGTCATGGACAAGTTATACCAAGGGATACATCAACAAAGTGAAAGCAATGTGGTCTCCGACATGCTAGGATAAGCTAGGATAAGACACTGGAAGCAAGGTTTCTTGGTAGAGGTAGCGTGGTTTCAAATGTGTGGCATTACTATTTTGCATATGTCATACATGTTGTACATGTTGCACCTGTGATGAGTGTGCGCATGTAGTATTGTGCATATATAGTGTGTGTACATGTTGTTTATGCAATATTATGTACAAGGTGTTAGTACAAATAGTGTTGTATGAATGTTACATATTTAGCATTGGGTATAGGTGGTGCTATGTACATGTTGGATATATGGTGTTGTATATATATTGTACTGTGTGCATGATGGATATGCGGTTTGTATGCATATGGTGCTATGCGTGTGTGGGATATGCAGTGCTTTGTATAGATGATGCTATGCACGTGTTGGATATGTAGTGCTATGTACATGTGTTGCTATGTACATATGGTGTGGTGTGCATGATTGTACAAGTGGTGCTATGTGCATGTGGTGTTGTGTACATGTTGTAAAAGTGGCGCCGTGTGTAGGTGGTGCTGTGTACATGTTGTGCATATGGTGTCACATGCATGTCGTGAACGTGGTACTATGTACATGTGGTATTGTGTACACGTTGTATGAGTGGTGTAGTGTACATATGGTGTTGTGTACTTGTTGTGTAGGTGGTGCCATGTACATGTGATGTTGTGCACACGTTGTGCAGGTGTTGCTTGGTACATGTGGTATTGGTTACGTGTGGGATTAAGTGCATGTCGTACATGCTATGTTGTGGGTATGCGGTGCTATGTATGTGCATTGTGTAGTCATGGTATCGCGACATGTGTATTCATTGTGTTGTATTCTATGTGGGTACATGTATTGTGTGGCGTTGTACATCAGGTATAGATGTATGAGTTGTGTTATATATCGGCTGTATGTGTATGCATTTTTGTGGTGTCGCACGTTGAGTGTAGATGTATGTCTTGTGATGTACATTTTGTACATATACTTGTTGTTTTATGTCGTACATCGGACATAGGAGTATGTATTGTGTTGTGTTGTACACTGGGTGTAGATGTATGAGTTGTATGTTAGGCATAGGTGCATGTATTGCATGGTGTTGTATGTCATGTTTGGTTATATGTGTGTTATGCACTCTACGTGTGTGTACACACGGTTGAGGAGAAGGCACTGAGTGTTGTCAGGTGTGGCAATCGATCTTGTGTGTGTATAGAAAGAACAAAGGCAGAAGTAAGGATCAATTAAAGGATAAGTATCGGTTTATTATTTTTGTTTTACTATGCATGTGATTTATGATATTAGTATATGATGGCTATATGTGATCTATGATTCTGGTTTATGATGGTTACATGTGATTTATGATGTCGATCTATGATGGTTATGTTTTGATCTAACCAGATGTGATATGTTTATACATGGTGTTTTGATCAAATAGTTAGTTTCACTTGTTGTGACAGGAAGCGATCAAGATTGTGAGTGTACCTTATTGACGAGCTACCAATGAGGTATGATGTGAATTTATTTCAATTTATTTTAAATCTAATGGAAGTTATGTGCTTGGAATAGGAATGCATGAACATGCCTGGTTGGGTGTTTGAAATCGGCTACAAGAATTGGTATAGTAAACAAAAGATATTGGAACATGTAGCCATATGTTGGTAAAGAACTTAAGGAGTAGGGCCATTGTGGGACACTAGTACCCAATAGTGACCGTTGATTTCCATGAGCATGATATGACCGGTGTGATGATTTTGAGATAGGTATATGCCTTGTTTATTTGATCTTCCGATGCAAGGAAGCCTCGCCAAGGGATGGACTTCCTGGAATTGGGGTGCCAAAGAAATTTAGAAGGTGAGTGACTGCACAGAAGGGGGTACTGGATTCCCGATGGAATGTGTAGTAGAGAAGGGAAGGTCATGGATGGATTTTTTTTGGTCATTAGCATTGCTAGATGGAATCAGATGCACATTATAAGTGTGCACTCGAACAATGTGCCAATAACTATTTGTTGAGAGGACAAGTGGCGCAAGATTATAGCGCTATACATTGGAGGTAGATTTGACTTTGCAGTGGATTATGGACATCCTGGCAAGGAGGCAAATCCTGGTATTACTTCGAGGGTGGAGGTGTGGGCCTCTAGATTCCCTTGTTGCGGATGTAGACATCGTATCCTTTATTTGTTGGTTTAGCAAATGTGCATATGTGCATATGTGGATATTGTAAATATCGTAATGTGCTGTGTTATAAAGCTCTAGTATGCGGTATGTTTTCATGATGTTTTTCTTTTGAGAAGGTATTTCATTGTAAATACTGCAATGAGTTGCGTTATAAAGTTCCATGGGTAGTGTGTTTTGTTTTCAGTAATAATATTGGTTATAGGTGTCACTGAACATGGAGGACAGTGTTCCCCCAAGGGGGACGGTTCTGTAAAATCCCTGGTGAAAATTCCATGTAAAATATATAAATACCACATATTATGGGACATGTATTCCAAGATGAATGTTGGGCAAAACATCCCAGGGAGTGTTCATTTGGTTTTTTATGGCTAAGGAAATTGGAAAAGGAAATGGCTAAGGTTTTGGAAAGGCATGAGGCATTAATTGGCATTTTATTTATGAAAATAAAGGAAATTAGAAGAAAAGGAAGGTAAAAGGTCACAGGTTGCATGTGAGGAGGAAAATGAAGGAAAATAATAGAAAATGAAGAAAATAGAGGCCTCATTAATAAAAAGGCTTATGAGGATCATTTGGAAAGCTTCTTCCTTTTAGTGTGAACCTTTTGTCAGTTCAGTGTTGGAGCTCTCTCTTATCTCTCTCTCATACTCTTGGATACTTAAAGTTTCCTTGGAGCACTCTTGGAGGGTGTGGCATACTGGGATTTTTGGAGCAAGAAGGCAAAGGAAAAGCAAGAAAGTGCAAGAAGGCATCACCATCAGTATCTACATCAAATTTGATTGCACGTATCGAGTTGCATGTATGGTTTCTTCACTAGTTTTGACATGCATGGCATATGCATGTGGACTCTTGGTCATGATCTGTCATGGGCATGGAGGATTGCTTGGATTGATAGTGGATTGCCTAGCCTTTCCTTTTATAGGATAGCCATGCTGATTGTGGGTTATTTTCATTGTTTTTTTTTGGATGGTTCTCATGTTTCCTTAGCTTGGGTTGAGTTATTAGTTCCTGGAGCCTTGGTTGGACAAATGATCTGGAGCCCCGTAACAACTTGGGTTGAGTTAATAGTCCTGGAGCCTTGGTTGGATAAATGATTTGGAGCCCGATGAAAACTGTGGGTTGAGTCACTAGTCCTGGAGCCTTGGTTGGACAAACGATCTGGAGCCTGATGACAATTGTGGGTTGAGTTACTAGTCCTGGAGCCTTGGTTGGAACAAATGCTCTAGAGCCTTGGATGACTAGGATGGAGACCGAGCAGGTGATGGTTTTGGTGATGTCTGACCATGAGGTGGAATGACTATTTTATGGGTGGAGGTTGATGGCCTCTGGAAGCCCTGAATGAGTTTTTATTGATGTGTTCCATGATATCCCACATTCATGCTTGGAATATGGAACGGGGGTCAATGGCTAAAGAGAAATTTGGCTCAGCCATTCTACGGTTGAGTGGAACATGGTAGTCCCATCTCTGGTTGGTTCATTGAATTTATTAATGAGAAATTAATTCCCTTTCTTTTCATGTGAAAATGTACTAATTTATTTATGGATTTGATGACTGCTATTTTTATTGTATTTCTGTTCCTATTATGCTGGTTATATGCACATTTTATGACAACAACTATGTATGGATCTCAACATGTTTTTAATTGTATATGAATGGATAATGTTTCTATGACATAACAGATGAATATAAAGTAAATGGCATGAGGTAACAATGGTTCATAGCGATTCTCAGATAAGTATGTGATCCCTACACTTAATTATGTTGTTTACACCTGTAGGTTACATGTCGATGATATGTTTGACGAAATCCCTGTCATGGCTAGTAGGGGTTTGGTTATGGTATTGTTCAACGAATTATCCTTGTTTCCTTGTATTATTACCAATTTTAAGTGATTATTCCATTATGGACACCGTCCCGAGCTCTGAGCTGAGGTGGCTCAATTCCCAGAATGCTAGAAAACAGAGCGTTAGTTTAGAGACTAGCTTGCCTGGGCAGTGTTTGGGGAGTGTTATAACTCACTTGGGCAGTGTCTAGGGAGTGTTATAACCTGTCTTGGCAATGTTAGGGGAGCATTGCTTTGCCCTAAGTTTCTCAAACAACAGTAGGACCTAGGGACAGTTTGCCTTAGTGGCTAACTTGTCTCCTGAAGGTTTTGTGGATGATGTTGGATGACTGTGTGTGATGCTCCATTAATTCCATTTCCTTAAAGTCACCAAGGAGGTTGAATCTTGTCATAGCAACCTCTCGTCACATGTTTACCCCAGTTGACCAGTTGCCTAGGTAGATGTGGGAGGAGGGTGTTACAATCATCATGCAACATCTTAGACTAGGGGTTTATCAGATTGATGTCATCTTGTCATGAGTGGATTGTAGACGTGGGAACTCTATCATGTTATGGAAATATGATGAAGCAGGAGATGGAGAAGGAGGACATGCTAGAAGACACATATGGAGCAGAAGAGATAAGATGATCATCAGGCAAGAAAATTAAGGAACACTAGATTACAATAGAAGATCAAATGTCAAGTCCGCATGAATACTCCATCTCATTCACAACCCTTTGGAGGGTGGATATGAAGAAAAAATCTTATCTCTCATGAAGATGAAGCATTGCACTTTTATTATTGAAGACAAAGAAGCAACAAGAATGGATCAACATTTCCATGTCATCAAGAAGTCCTTGTCAGTAGTGTCATGCCATGTCATGTCATGAGTCATCATATGCCAAATCTCTCTTGTGGATTACGTAATTTCTTATTCGAAAATGTATTGTAAAGTTGAAGTCCAAGGAAAATGTACAAAATATGAAGAGTAATGTAAAGTTTTAAAGTAATAGGAAGTTAAAAAGTCATGAGGGTAGTTAAAGGGTCATAAGGGAGGTGAAGCATCACTCCCTTGGTTATATATACACCCTCATTGTATGAGCAAGGGACTTTTCACCTTGGCTCCTTTGGCAGGGCATTAAAAAGACAAGCTAGTTATTTTGGGGAGTAAAGAGTGGCTCCAACACTCCACTATTGTGGCTAGTGGTGTTTGTTGTATACATGTGTCTTGTGAATTTTACTTAATACTTGAAGCCTGATGGCCAACACATTTTCATGCATGGATTGTGAATATTTGTAATATTATTATGTGAATATTTATGATTCATGTTTTCTTTCACATGTACTAAAGTAGTTGAACTATTTCAATTATTTTAGTGCTTATCTAATTGAGAATGTGTTGTAATGGTTTCTATAACTGTCCCATCCTTGTGGACTATTCTGCTGGACGTTAGACAAATATTTATTTTTTATAATGGTTGTAATGACCGTCGCTTCTTTTTGGACTATTCTGCTGGATGTTAGACGAATATCTTCTGTGTGTGTGTGTGTCTCTACTAGGGTGGTACTATTACCTCTCTCCTAGAGGCTCACTTTCCTTTCCCTCCACAGTAGATGAATCTTGAAACACATACAACCAAACACTCACCACGCATACTCACTTACTAATTCAAGATTACCCATGCATAGCTCTCTTGCGCTAAACTTTGTAACCAAGGAAAACCTATAAGAATATATGACAGTTGGGCTGATATCCTGGATGGGGATCCTATTCTAAATAATGTGAGATATAATTGGGACTTCACATCAAGAGACCCCCTTGGTTGACAAATTTCTAGCACCGTCAATAAAATGGCACTAGAAGGAGGGCCAGATGACAAGCTGTGCCCGTTGAGTCTGTTCTGAACCTCTTATCTAAAATGGTTCATCCTCAAGTCTTACTCCCCGAGTGTTTCTATAATTTATCCATTTGTCAATTTTCAATCCCTGATGAGCCTCTTTATCACTTATGTCACTTAAAGTTTGATGGTGAGGATGGAACATCCATAACTGAGCACATTTATGATTTTCTTAAATTTTGTGAATCTTATGAAATCGATGATGAATATTTTTCTTGTGTGCTTTTCTTCCTCACCCTTGAAAGTTGTGTTAATCGATGGTGCCATACCTTACCACCTCCATTCTTTTCATCACTTCTGTTGAGCCTTCATTTTGTCCAAATTTTCATGATTTAATTGAATAATTTTATGCCTGTACTAAGTGTCTATACTCATTATTATTCATTTTGCACATTATTAAGTTATTATTTGGAGCCATTTAGAGTTGACAGTTGTTGATCTATGAACTATTCTTGTTTTGTTAATTTAATGTGAAAATATCATTAATGTCAGGCTCTTTTGTGGCAGGTGCTAAAATTCCTGTAGTAGCAGTTCCTATACCAATTGTGCCTACACCAACATGCCTCCACTAACATGTCTGCACTAATTTGGGGATTTCATGCATTGACACATCTCCAGGGAAATGCGAAATAGGTTTTTGTTCAAAATATTGTTTGAACACTTCCACATAAGCTAAGATACACCCAAGTCGTATGTATTTATGTGTAGGCAATAATTAATGCCCCAGCCCCAAATTCACAACAGTTTCCAAACTTCCAACTTTCGCTTCGTTTTCCATGCAGGTGAAGATGAATAGAGAAATTATGGAACATGGGTTTTGTTCCCAGTATGGAAAATTAACAAAATATCAAACCAATTTCTAAAATTTGTAATGTTCTAAAAGTTACATAACGGTCTTTGAGGCAATTTTCTAAAAATAGACTATTTTTCCAGAATTTTAGGATCTCAAATTTCAAACAGTCACTTTCGGGCATGATTTCCAAGGCAATGGATATGAACTAGAAAATTATGAGAGAGGTTATTGTTGAAAATATAACAAGCTAGATTGCCTCCAAACAGTTTTCCGAAATTCGTAGAAGGAGATACATAGATTTCTTTGAAGGCATTTTGTTAAAACAACCGATTTTTCCAGAATTGTAGAAAACGACCAAATTTGGGAAATTCGTGCCAAATATTCATTCCTTCAATGGTTAAATGGTTGTACTAATATTCTATTGATGAATATAAGTTTGGATTCAATCCCCATGTTATTTGCCAAAGAAACTATCATGTAAAAACCAATATAAAAGAAAGGAGCTACATAGGTGGGAGAGGATGGCAGTTTGTATTTTGTAAATTGTATTTTAGTTGCAGAACAGGGAATTAGATCTTGTTGTGCAGGGAAGGAGGAGCTACACACCGGTGGGATGATCCTTGGAGGGGACCATTGGATCCAACACTACATTATTTAATGAATCTGTAACAAGAATTATGAAATGAATTTCCTTGGCATTAAATTCTAGACTCTGGATTCTACTCTGAAATGAGATTATTTGACAATCACTTCTGAGTAATTTTATTTCTCCATATTGTTCTAAAGATTGTGACTTAATTGTTGCAAGGGAAATGAGCTGGATGGTTGGGCCCACCAGCCAGTCCATTGCCCCAAACCTCTTAACTTTCTTTTGCTACATTTTAGTTTGCTTGGTGTGAATGTGATCCTAGATAATTTCACAATTTCATTTCATAGCTCTTATTTGAGTCATTTCATTTTCAATTTCATTCCAAAAGCTTTATTTTACTGCTTTGGTTATTCAAGTTTAATATTAATGCTTTTGGATGTATTTTGATAAAGGCTAAACTAAAGTAAACGGTGAATGTTTTAACTGCATCTCTTATTTATTCTTACAAAGACTTACCTTGATCTCATTGCTACATAACAAAGTTTATTTCCAGAATGTAATGGTGAAATAATTGCTGATCAAGAATTATGGTTAACTTAAATTAACATGTATTCATGATTGCCTTTGAGTATTATATGACACAGATTCCTGTACTTTTGTAGAAAAAACATTTATTCCTACACTTTTGCAAGCAGATGTCAGGATCAACATAAGGAAAGATTGTGAAGCTTGTTGACAAAACTCTCACATAATTCTTCATTATAGTTAAATGTTGCATATATTATAAGGAAGTATTTAATAAGATCAAGGTAAAACACATGAATTATATATTGGTTCTTATTGCATATTTCTCTTACAACTAAAGTACTAAATTTTCTTTAAGAGAAGCAATGCATTATTATCTTGATTCTTCTTAAAACATTGAATTATTTCCTTAGATTAATTGGAATGAAGTTGTTGTGTGATTTCTAGTTTAATTTCATGTTTGCAACATATCAATAATGTTTTAAGAGGTTTCACATTCTTTATTTATTGAATCACATTCTTTTGAATGGGGCCTATGTTCCCTTGTCCCCTGGACAACTGAGGAAGACTTACTGCAAGAGTTAACTCAACCCAGAAGAGGAGCCAAAAGTAGATTCCTGGAGTGTGTTTACTTTTCTTTGAAGAGTCTTGTTCATTTTTATTGAATGATGCTCCTTTTGAATTTCTTGCGAGAGCTTGGTTTCATTTAACAGATCCATGAGGTCGTATTCTGACATATATTGTGCTACGCCTCTAAGTTTACTTACCCAGATTTACAAATTAAATGTTGGTGTAAATATTTCATTTATGTTGCTCGACAACTTCCTCTAGGAGCTTTATCAATAATTCGATAGGCACGATCACCAAGATGTCCTTAAAAGAATTAATCAGTTAAGAATGAAGCCAAATGAATTAGTTGAGGATTTATCTAATTGATTCCTTCACTTTTGTTATGAATTTCCTGAAGAAGATACATATTGGGATTTATTGAAAAAAAAGTTTTAGCATTTGGTTCATATCTCCTTGCAAGGTGAATCTGAACCCCTTGATATTTTAACTTCCCCAACCCTTGTAAATCACAAGACACCTAAAATTTCAGAGGAGGAACCTACTGCTTTTGTTCTTTGTCCTCCTCCTTTCCTAGTTTTGATGAGGGTGCCTCCTCACGATGATAATAAATTTGGGAAATCTGGACATCAAATTCCTAATCCATCTTCTCATCCTCCCTCTGCTTTTCATGATTAAGATTCAATGGAGGAAATCACAGAATGACTCATGAAGCCTATGGTGAAGACTAACTCCATTCCGCAAGATGATGTAATTTCTCATAACTCTAGTCTTGAATCTGATCTAGATTTCTATTATCCTATATCATCTACATGCCACGAATCTTTGTACCGTGATCCACTCAATCAATCTACTCCACCTGCTAGTTTTTCACACTCTTGATTTTCAAGTTGTTAGTCCAAATTGTGATTAGGTTCCAAGTAGTCACATTACACACATAGAGGAGCAAGGAGGTGAGGAGTCTTTCAATCTTTATTTTCTTTTTCAAAATCCTTCATGTTAAGATGGTGTTTCCTCATTCTTGGCTGATGCTGAATCTATTAATCTCAGTAGTGAATCTAATGAAATCAATTTGTTAAGATATGCAATCTTGGGTAACAATCATTCTGATGGTGATGATTTTGTTGATGTATGAAATGACAAATGCCCAGGTGCACTAGCTAATATTTTGGTTTCCCATAAATATTTTAATTTAAATCTAGAATTTGATTTGGTCAAAAAATATGTTCTTATCGAAACTTCCTCTTTATCTCACTATCCCTTGTTCTCTACCATTTGAAATGTATCTACTTGCAATGAAGATACTCCATGCGCTTAAAGTTCTTCATCTAATGAGTTATCTTCTCAATTGACACAAGGTGGTGAGATTATCCATGATGAAAATTAAAAAAATTGAGTCATTGAGTACTCTTTCCATCCCTCATCATATCTTCTCTTGCATGAAGACAAATCTTCAAATCAACTTGCTCATGAAATTTCTCTGATTCATGCATCTCTAGATTTTCAACTAGAATAATCTTTCAATTTGAGTAATCTGGTTGTTGAATTTGTAGAGTCTCATCAAATCAGTAACAAATATGGAATCCATCTAGTTAATAGTGGTCCCATTGAGATCATAGGAAGTAGCTATCCTCACAACATGCATGATCTGATTCAAGCTTTTCAGGATGCGATTCGAAAATCTTTGAAAATTCTAGGACTTGTCAGGAAGTCGAGGTACTTCAACTTTTGTTGATCGTTATGTCAAGTTCTCATGACTCTGTTAAGCCCCCAAAACTAAGTCAGATTTAGTTTCTATCACATAATCCTTCTCTTTGCATGGTTTCACTCGATGTAAATCTATTTTTGAAAGATGTTTGGTTTTTCAGATGTAATATTTCAAACTTTCGAGATTTGGTTTCTGATTGGATTCAATATTTTATTTCACATGATTCTTATCCATGCAAGGTTCTTGTACTTAAATCGGGCTTGGAATATGTTTCTCTCATAAAGTCATGGAATTCAGAAGTTTTATAGTTTCAAAGACTATCATTGGATGAAGGAATCATGCTTATCAGATTCATTTCTTAATAGTCAGCTCCTAGGTTTTCTTGTGAATATCATATCACAAATCTTGTTTATCATCGCACCTACAATCCTCTTAAGTGAAAATGAATGCACTAGTTACTGTGCGAATATAATTCTTCTCCATTCACTATGTCTTGATTGGTCTCATGTGTTTGTTTTTCTAGCATTCCTTTTAAATTCTTTTGATGATTATGATGATTGTACAACTTGTAACATCCCTGGTGAAATTCCATGTAATAAAAGTCAATAACGGAAAAATAATAACCACAATTGATGGGACACTTATTCCAAGTTGAATATTGGGCAAGACATCCTAGTGTGGGTGTTCTTTTGGTTATTAATGGTTAAGGAAATTGACAAAGACAATGGCTAAGGCTTTGGAAAGGCAAAATGGCATTTTTGACACATTTATTTATGAAACTAATGGAAATTAGGAGAAAAGGGAGATGAAAGGTCACAGGTTGCATTAGAGGAGGAAATTGAAGGAAAATAATGTAAAATGAAGAAAATAGAGGCCTCATTCATAAAAAGGCTTATGAGGATCAGTTGGTAACATTTTTTTTAGTTCAGTTTTGGAGTTCTCTCATTATTCTCTCTCTCTCACACTCTTGGAGACTTAGAGTTTTCTTGGAGCACTCTTGGAGGGTGTGGCATACTTGGATCTTTGGAGCAAGAAGGAAAAGGAAGAGAAGGAAAGCACAAGGGGACATTAGGATCAACAACTACAACAATTTTTTCTTGTAGGTACTGAGTCGTATGTATGTTTTCCTCACTAGTTTTTGCATGCATGCCATATGCATGTGGTTTGTTGGTTGTGATCTGTCATTAGCATGGAGGATGGATGGGATTGACAGTGGATTGCCTAGCCTTTCCATTTCATGGATATCCATGAAGATTGTGGGTTCATTTCATTGTTTTGTTTTGGATGGTTCTCATGTTTCCTTAGCTTGGGTTGAGTTACTAGTTCCTGGATCCTTGGTTGGACAAACGCTCTAGAGCCCTGTAACAACTTGGGTTGAGTGACTAGTCCCGTAGCCTTGGTTGGGAAAATTCTATGGAGCCCTTGACGGGTTGAGTTACTAGTCCTGGAGCCTTGATTGGACAAATTCTTTGGAGCCCAATAAAAGTAGTGGGTTGAGTTACTAGTCCCTGAGCCTTGGTCGGAACAAACATTCTGGAACCTTGGAAGGCTTGGATAGAGACCGATCTGATGATGGTTTTGTGATGTATGATAGTGAGGTCGAATCACTATTTGATGGGTTGAGGTGGTTGGCCTCTGGAAGCCCTGGATGGTTTTGGATTGATGTTTTCTATGATATCCCACCTTCATGCTTGGAATATTTCACAAGGGTGAATGGTTGACGAGATATTTGGCTCATCCATTCTATGGTCAGGTAGAACATGAAAGTCCCATCTTGGGTTTGGATTTTTCATCATGAATATGAGTTTGTTTCTCCTTGTATTTATATAAGTATTATACTGGTTATATGTGGTTTATATGGCTGTGATTTCATTGGTATTTCTGCTCCTATTAAGATGGTTATATATATGTTTTATGACAGTAGCTCTATATGGATCTGCTGTGGCCACCAACAACCCCTCTCCTTATGAAGTGTTATTTCTAATACTAAATAAGTGGGGACCCTCAGTAAAAAATTTAAAAAAATCAATTAGTGTTATATTTCCTTGAAACTTACAACATCATGGACTTAGAAAAATACCTTTGAAGAATCCAAAAACCTAAGTTTCATAATGAAGAAAGTAAATTCACTCCTTAAGGGATTTCGCATCGCGCAAAGAATGACAAGGTACCTTCTAATGAGTTAAAATGATAAAAAACGCGAGATTGCGACGCGAAACTTCATCACATCGCATGCATTAAAGAAACACTCACATTGAAAAACTTTAAAATCGCTGATATGCGATATTGCATATCGCGCATCGCAAAAATCACATGAATTACACATAAAGATTATAATGATTAAGCGATCTGCGATATTGCGATACTGCGATACTGCGAAGTTGCGATGTTGCGATATTGCGATACCGCGACATTGCGATAGAACATCACGATGAAATTACGATATTGCGATACAAAAATCTGCGATATCGCAAAGCAAAATCGTAGGACCTCTCCATCACAGTTGGTTCTGGCTCATTATTCGAGAAAAAACTTTCTAAGCCAAGAAATGGTCATGCATTTTAATGTGAATTAATGAGTTGTTTCCACTTGTTAATGAAGTATGGTGTTGTGTTTTTCGAAGAACTAGTTCACGTAAGGTAGCATGTTTTGCATATCTTCGGCATTTAAAGTTTTCTTGTCATTATTTTTATCATTACTTCCACCTCAAATGTAAACTGCAGGAACGAAGGACAAAGCATTATACAAGGCAGTATGCAGAAAATTATGAGGAGGAAAGGCAGCACTTCAATGTCCATTTCGAAAGGCACACCTAATCCACTTAAGGGAGAGAAAGAGTCGTAGAACTCTTCTGGGGCATCTATCACAAATTTCTCATATACAGCCATGGTTGAATGGGTACTGAACGATGCTGATACCAGAAATAGACAGTTTAAATGCTCAGGGTCAAGAGGTCACGAAATCACTATTTTTACAAATTTTGAGCTTTATACCAAATGAGAGAAAGGCGCAAGAGGCGAAAAACGCATCAGGGAAGCCCGGATCAAGAAACAGAGGCAATTTTTGATGCACGATTAGCGCTTTGAGAAAACTTGCTCGAAAAGGAAGGCTCCTAATTACTCAGTCACCTGCAAGCCCCGAAAATTGCAAGAAAGAAACGATAGAAACAAACTGGAAACAAAAAACTAAAGGAAAAGCAGAAGCAGTCCAAGGGTTAACCAAGTTGAAATGGGATTATTACCAGGTATACATGTTAATTCCACATAGTCATTGGATGAATCTCAAGTATATCATCAATTTTATTGAGAAGATAATGCCAGCTCTTGCCGATTCTGTTTGATTAACTCAACCAAAGACAGTCAACCAACTCCATTCAGGAAAGTACTGAATGCTTGCGACGTTAAGGAGAAAATTTAGAAATAGTTAGATATTAGATTTAATTTTAGAAATAGTTTTGCTTAGAAAGAGGACGGTCATTTAAATCTAATCCTCAATTTCTGTAAATAAGTTATTTAGTTAGTAGTATTTAAACCCTTCTCATGCATTTAGAGAAGGGTCCAGAAATTTATCAAAAACTTGTCCTCAGAACATGCACTTTTGCACCCTTAGAGGAGGTTTTGGTGAATGAATGGAACAGGGTTTATTTGATATTTGCTACTGATGTTGCACTTCTGTACTCTTAGTGGATGTTAAATCAAGGAGAGATAAATCAATTATCACTTGAAGCTCATGAGTAGGACTAGTTATAAATGGTACTTTTATCTCTTAACCATTTCTGCTTATGCGTTAAAGTGATATTCAGTTTTCAGTTGTTTATATATTACAGCATGGAGGTCTGAGTTATCATTTGGCACTTTTGTACGGTGATAACTATTTGTTTATGTTTAGTGTATGAATAGCACATTTATGCGATAAGTTTTCACAACTGTTTCGACTAACTTCTTATATGAAGTAGTTCATCTTTATCGAATTCTTTTCTTATGATAGCTGAATGATCTTTATTACCAGTTATTGTTTGAAATCTTTTTTAGATCGCATAGAAGAAAGATCACGCCCCGGGTTAGCATAAATTTCGATGTTTTTCTGTTTATTAGAATACAATAGCATAGCATTAGATTAGAATAAGATAGAAGTATTCCATTTAGAACAGAAACACCCATCTTTCTCACACACACACACACTGAATTGGGAAACTGGTCCCATATCCCCAGTCGGACCCGCTATACCAAACGGATAAGGAGCTGCCAACCAAGGTTCGGACCGGGCGGGTATCCCCCTTGTTGTCGACCTGATTTTCGGGGCCTTCAACAGTACCTTGGTGCTTGTATCCACTAATGACAAGTTTCCTCACTCTCGGTGATAGTTTTACATCATTTGCCTTCGACTGAAATATTGTGTGTGGTGTTCGACATCAACTCATTTATTCACACCATACGGATTGTACTAGAGTACCTTGAGAGCCATTAACATCATCGGTGGTTTCTCTCATGTCTGTTAATGGATTACATCATTGGCTAGTAATTAGATGATGTATATCTTTTGCATATGCACAAGGGGTCATAGTTTTGGCATACTAAACTTTAACTCGTCTTTCTAAGACTCAATTACCAATGCATAAATTCAATGAGTCTCATCAAGATGTTCTAAATAAAGTAATCGTTCTTCCTCGACTAAAGTTCCAGGGAGTAATTCGATACCTAGTTTTAAAGATGGGCCGCATTTGATAGGTAGGGGGGCTTCCAGACCATAAACTGATTGAAAATATGTGAATCTCGTTTCCGTTTTGGCAGCAGTTCAATATGTCCAAAATTCCAAAAAAATCATGAGATGCCAGTTATTTTTATGCATCCCAATGGTTCATTGAAGCATTTTGACCAAATCTTTTTTAACAGCTTCAAGTTGGCCATTGGCCCATGGGTAATACGGAGTTGAGCTATCGTGACATAAGCCCAAATTAGCAATGATTTCTGCCATCATGTGATTTCAGAAATGGAAGCCATGGTCAGTGACTATGGCTTGTAGTACACCGAACTAAGGTATAACATGGTTGAATAAAAACAAGCCACAGTTTCACCATCAGCATTGTAGGTAGGCATCGCCTTGGCCATTTTGTGAAATAATTAATAGCAATGATGATGTATCCATGCCCCTCGGTCGAGTGAGGGTTACAAGTCATAAAATCAATGTCCCATTTGGAAAATGGGTCAACGGTGATAACTGGGTGTAAAGGAGCAAGTGGGGTTCATTGTTTCTAGTTGTATATCTTGCAAGCATGACACTTTTGGACTACAAGAATGCAATATTTGAAAATAGAGGGCTAAAAATAACCGGCATGAAGGATATTTTGAGTGGTGGCATATCCTGACATATGACCACCACAAACTCTAGAGTGGTAGTCATTTAAATCTTTCTCATATTCCTCATGCATCAGACACCATCGAAGCACTAAATCCACACCAATGTGGTATAAGGTATCACTAATAATGTGATAGGGTTGGTATTTGTACTAGATTCAGTGTCGCTCGGAGTGAGATAGCTCTAATATAAACGTTTGAGTTTGGAGATATATGATGATATCTCCATACCATGGATCGTGGGTGCTAATAAGGAAGAGAGATTCATCAGGAATTAGCTCATCAGATACAACAATGGTGTTTGCAGAGGGAAGGTCACAAATTAATTCAGAAAAGACAAGTGATTTCTTTGACTTAGCTTTAGTGAACTCTAAGTCAAACTCCTACAGGATGACAATCCTGACAATCCATTTGAATTATTTCCCCCCAAGAAACTGGCGAGATAGAATATAAGTCGTGGGGTTGCAATTAGATATCAATATAGTTTTGTGTAAAAGAATATAGTGGCGAAAATGTTGGACAACATTAACTACTACCAATGCTAACTTCTCTATATGAGCATACCTAGTTTCAACATCAAAGAGGTTACGGTTCAAGCCGTATATAACATTCTCATTTTCTTCGTCATCATCCTGAACCAACACCATACCAATGGTATTGTTATCGGTGGCCAAGTTTATCATATAATCGCGATGGTAATTTGGAGGACGCAATAAAGGTGTGCTAATGAGTGTGGCATTTAAATCATCAAAGGACTTCTGAGCAATGTCATCCCAAATGAATGGGACTCCTTTCTTTAGTAGGTGATTAAAACCCTTAGCAAGCTTGACATAATTTTGGACGAATCGGCGAAGAGATTTTTCCTTTTTCTGCAAACTTTGAAGTTGGTGTAAGGAAGATGGAGGTGGTAAATTGACAATGGCCTCCACTTTGAGAGAATCAATGGGAAGGCCTTCTTTGGAGACTACAAAGCCTAGGAGATGACCAAATTCAATGCAAAAGACACGCTTATGAGGATTCAACCGAATATTGTAGTGTTGGTAGTGAAGAAAAATCGCTCGAAGGTCAGCTAGATGGTCTTGACATTTAAGTGAGTGTGTGGGTAAATGGTTAAGATATGGCTAAGAGATATTTTTAATATCGTAGAAAGCATAAGACATGGCCCGTTGGAAGGTTTCACCAGCATTTTTCAGGGCAAAAGGAAGCTTTTTGTAGGCGAAAGTCCCCCAAGGACAGATAGAGGCAGTCTTTTGTTGATCAGCAAGAAGGATATTAATCTGATTATATTCATAGAATACATCCATAAAGGAGAAAATTTCACTCTCCGCACATTCATGGATAATTTGGTCGATAAAAGGAGTAGGATAATTATCCTTAGGACATGATCGATTAATATTTCGATAGTCAACACATACTCGTATGGTTCCCTATTTTTTAGTTACTGGAATGATGTTGGAAACCCAATCTGTCAGTGTTATAGGGTAAATAAAGCCTGATTTGAGAAGTTTTTCAACTACAACCTTAATGGAAGATGCCTTCCTTGGGTGCACCGGACGAATACATTGTCATATATGTTTCGCATCCAAGTAGGTAGTGATCTCATGCACCACAATACTTGGATCAATGTTAAGCATCTCTTCGTAAGTCCAGGCGAAGACATCACGAAATTATTTGAACAGGGTTGTATAGATCTTAATCTCATCAGGAGAACAAGAAGCCCCTATGTGAATATTTTTGACAATCCCAGGTTTGACTAAGATGTCTGTTTGCATTATGATACATGTGTTGTCCTTGATGGCAACTCACTTGTAACTGAATTTACAAATCATTTCAGAGCTGACTGAATGAATACAATAGAATACCAGAATGAATACAGATGTGACAGAATGCATGACAGTTCAGAATATTCAGTTCAATAAAATCGGAAGTTCAAGAACTATACGCGGGTTTTGTTAAGCCAAGTTGCATATGCACGCGATTTCAATGAAGAAAAGTAGCGTATGTTTTTTACACCATGGTATTCTAAATATTAGGGGTCCTTACCATGGTATTGGCCCATAGTAATGAGAGTGACAATGAATATTGATCCTGTCAAAGATTAGCACTGACACTAATGTAGTTTGTCCCGTGGTATTATATAAGGGAAAAACTATATAAATAGGTGAATATCAAAGTGTTAAGGTGTGCAAGTGAAATGGTTTTTAATGAATTCTTCAATCTGAAGTATATTTGCATTGTAAGGGCCATAAATGTCACATTGATCTGAAATAATTATGCACCGATGAATACAATGATGGATCGGGATCATGAGACCTGAAATGACTTTTCATGATCTGCTCATGGATTGACTAGATCTAAGTATTGACACATATTTTTATCTCTGATTATTATGATCTGGGTCTTTCTAAAGTTTTGAAGAGATGCGCAATTTTAGGTCAAAATTTGCAGATCTATACGCTGTTTTGTTTTAGGAAGAGCGCGTATACACGCGGGTTCACTTCTACAAAGTCGCATATATAAAGTAAGGAGTTTATGTTCACAAATGATTGATCAACCTGATCAGTGTTTTAGTTTCTTTGTTTTCTGTCAATGATGTCCTCATGTTGATTTTGTTTGAGTGATAATGTCTTAAGTAGATCTGATTGAATGATGAAGTTGAATTTGGGTATTAATTTATTGAAGAATGTTAATATCACTTGCTAATTGTGATTGAAAATTAGAGACAGTTATGTGATTGGTTTAGAGCATTACAGTAGATCTGAGTATGATTCAGTGTTCTTTTCAGAAATCGCAGTGGTCAAGTTTTCAGTTTTCAGTCTATTAAGGTCTATACGTAGGTTTATCTCCAAAAAAGTGCATATGCATGCAAGTTGTCTTAAGTGAAGTAGCGTATACATTTTGGCAAATGAACTATCAAGGTTACAGTTGATTCTGTGTGTTGGTGCAGCATTATGAGTCCAGTTCTGTGTACTAGTTACAATGATCTTATTGTACAAGTTGTTTGGTTAAGTTTTGATTATGTATCATTTGTTTAGATTTGAGTGATTGGTTGATTCTGTGTTTCTGTGTTTCAAAGATTGATGATTGTATTTCAGTGATGATTGAGCATAAACTTTTATTTTGGATCCAGTCTGAAAATTTGATGAAATGCGGTCCATGGATGTTGCTGAGGGTTGGATCCTTTAGTGAGGAAGTCGAAGCTTCCTGTCAGTAGTAGCTGGTGATCAGATCAGGGGGTTGGAGCTCCCTTCCAGTAGGAGATAGAGAACGAGTGAAGGTTGTAGCCTTCAGTAGGTGGGTCCCTGCGTACTGGTATGAGTCTGCAGCAGTACAATAATTTAAGAATTTTTTTGATATTAATAAGTTTCAAAGACTGAGACAAAAACAACAATAGTTTTATCCCTCATTGGGTTTCCACCTTAAATCCTAGTGTTCATTTGTGTTTACTTATGTGTGATACTTTATTCTATCTTACTGCACCTGTTTACTTCTTATCAAATGCCTGATAAATCTCCTACATTCTGGTTCAAAATTTAATAGATAAAGAATTAGTTGTTTTATAAGTTTACTGAGCATACACTAGTTTCTTTTAAAACAGTCGCGTATATATGCTAGTTGGGTTCAGTTAATTCATGTATACATTTCAGAAAAGAAAATTATTATTGTGAGTTTTGAAAAATATTGATTCACCGCCCCAGTATTTTTCCCAACAATGTCGATGGGCATGGTTGCTGAAATGTTCCCTAAATTGCCTTCATAGAACAACTCATGAACCAAGATGGGTGTCTGAAACGGAGTAGTTGTTTCAAGTGAAAGTAAAGTACCTAGACAAGTAGGAATTCATCCAAGTCTAGGAAGAAAAGAGGAACAATGATGAATATCATTCAAAGGGGTTTCTTCAAGAGACATGACGTTAGTGATGCTTTCATACATGACATTAGTGATGCTTTCATTAGTAAGGAATATCTCATTCAAAGGATCATCTAAATCAGAAGAACTAAGCCAAGGTGTTTGTAGATACGAGTCTAGGACAAATCTCAATCAATCATGAGTTGTAGATGCAGTCATAGAAGCCAAAATGATAGTTTGATCATCTTGCTCAACTGGGCTAAGTGACATGGTGTAGCCAAAATTATCGATCTGGTCAGGACGAGGGATGATGGTATGGGTCATTACTAGATGAGATCATGTTAATTAAGGAAGCATTGGAGGGAGGAGTAAGGGAAAAGGTTCCCATTAAGGCAGAGTCTTTGAAAAGACTTGTTCTGACATTTTCATAAGGAATGTTGGTTTTCCCAACATAAGGCACATTACCTACTAAATATTCAGAGGAAAAGAAGGCCAACTAATCAACTATGATAATTTTCCCTTGGTAGGGAAAACGAAGCACACGTGAAAGGGAAGAAACCACACTAAACATTGCATGAGTCCATTTCCAACCAAGTAGAAGGTTGTAATTGAGATTAGCATCAACAACCTCTACTTCTAAATTGACTGTCTTTCCTTCCAACTAAATGGGTAAGGAGTTGAGAATACCATATGGGCAGAAACCTCGACCATTGAGTGTTCAAAGACTGGTTGAAAGGAGGGGAACCAATGGCTTTCCAACATGATATGGACATAATGCATGTGGAGGCTCCTTCATCAACAAAAGTCTGGTGGACAGTCTTGCTAATAACAACAACTTGTATGAGAAAATAAAGTTGAGGTCGTAGGCGAGGAACATGGTTTTCTAGATCAAAAGTATTCAAATTGGAATTTGTGGGATAAATTCCTACAATAGTGGATAGCAAAGCCTTCTGTTGTGATGGACACATTTGAATGACTTCCAAGGCTGACATTGTTGAGGTTTCTTGAGCCAAGTCTTCTATAATACTGTAGTGTTGGGCAGCTCGCGCATTCGGATTATAGGACGATTTCTGAAGAATGCTTTTAAGGGGTGGTCATATTATGGAATCAATGTTAGGTTTCTCAATATGGAGAGGAAAGGAACTGGGTAAAGTGGGGGAAGAGGATACATCAGTGGTATCTTTCACCACCACAGGTTTCTCAAGAGGTGGATAATCTTTTGACCTCGTGGCTATGAAAATTTGTTCTAAGCCATTCATGAACACTTGAGAACTTCCAGAGGTTTGAGCATGGGGTTGGTCTACCAATTGCGTCTGCTGAGATGAGAAAGGTTCCTTCAGCACAATTGGTATCCCTGTGGTGGCTTTCATAAGATGACCTACTTCAGCATGTCAAGGGAAATCCTTAGTGTAATGATCTTCATCACAGATAAGTCAAGGATATTTAGGCTTTCGCTTAGATGAATCATCAACTGATGGTTTTCGGGAATCCTATTTAGGGGTATCTTGTTTAGCTTTTCCTTTACCCTTCTTCTTGCCTTTTGAGGATTTATCTGTTGTGGTAGACTGGACAACATTTACCTTTGAAGCTTTGTCAGGATTCTTATAATTATCAATAGTATTGGAAGTTGCAGCAGACAGAGTAGATTTATGTTTCGAATAAGTAACCGGAGTACTCCTAGAATGTTGAGCCATAGATCCAATGATGCCACCGATAGGTGGTGAATTTGTGGATTTGGAAGATGCAGGGTCAGTCGAAGGTCATTGGGCACCAGGTAAGAGTTCATATAATGTGCCAGATTGTGAGTAAACCAAATCCAAATATGGGGCATGGGCGATGGTTTGTTCCTCAGTCACACAACCACCCATGCCTATGTCTTTAGTGATAGGAGGGATGAATTATTTAGTAAACCATTCATTCAACAACTTATCTAGGATATCGAATTTGATGAGACAATGCCTACACTCCATTCATGGATATGATCAGAGATATGAGTAGAAGTCGTTTGTTGCAAAGACATTAAGAGATGGGTTCCAATCTCATATCGGACAAGCAATTGGAAATGGGTGAGGAAAGCCTTGTCTAAAGTATTGAAATATTGAAAAGCACCACAAGGGAGCTCGATGTACCATTTAGCGGTAGCTCTCGTTAAAGTGCACTGGAAAAGACATAATCAGATAGAATCATCTATGCAAGAGTTAGAGGAACACCAAAGGTGGTAAGTCATAATGTGCCCTTGGGGGTCTTCTCCAGATTTACCTTCGAATTTGGGGAAATCACTAGGTATTTGAGCTGGTGTCGGAGGCCAATACGATGAGTGAATTATTGGGCATTTGTAAGCCTTGACACATCCGGTAATTCCAACATTGCCAAAAATGGCAGTTGCAGATTGTATGGGGTATACGGTCTCTGATATGTACCAAACTGAGAATTCCAACCTTGTTGAGTTTGGTTTTACCCCAACTGTGGTGGATTTTTCCATAAGGAGGTTGACCATAAAGAGGTTGACTATATTGAGTTTGGTGACCATATTTGACATATGGAATTTGTGAAGAAAACTAACCATACCGGTGTTAGTAAGGTCCCTGTTGCATCTAATGCGACTATGGAAATGGTTGTTGGTAAGGTCCCTATTAGGATTGGTAGGAAATCTCTTTCTTTGGTTGTGAATAAGGTCCCTTTTGGGGTTGAATAGGAACTTGTTGTCATGGTTGTTGGTAAGGTCCTTGTTAGGATTGTGTTGACGGCGTTGGACCCGCCAACATGTGAAGGGGATCTCCCCAGTAAGAAGTCCCAATTATACCTTAGATCGTTTGGTGTAGGAGTTCCAATAGTGGGTCATAAGGTAATGCCTTGATTGCGATGTCACACAGAGGCAAGTAAGATAACTATGTCAGTAGAAAGGGTGTGACCATTTCAGTGAGTCAAGGAAGATGCATGAAAGGTTCTAACACAAAGGGGGTGAGATGAGTGTGCCCCTTGACAACCTGTATCAGTATTCAACTGGGAAGGGAACACACGAGCAAAGATGCATCATAAGCTGGAAAGCAGAATAGTCGACAATCCAAAGTGATGGTTAAAGCAACAACACATTTGCAACAAGATTCTTATAATTGCATACGAATCATTTCATACACAAATACGTAAGTTAAACAACATATATCATTGAGGAAATCAGAATAGTCCAACTACAATAACAACATATGCATGAAAATGTGTTGGCTCTTATTATATAAATAAGGGTAAGTTCCAATCATACAATACATCCATGTAAACCTACTAGACCCATCAGTGAAATGTTATAGCCATATCCGTCTGCTCCTCCAAAGAGATGTACTAGCTCTGTGCAGTGGAGAAGCCAAGGCACGTTACAATACTCTCCAAGCTTTCTTCAAGGTAGTCTTAATAAAAGCTTGGCTGACCAAAAGCCTATGCAATGAGTTATGAGGGACTATTTATAGCAAAAGGGTGGGGTGACCCTTGACATTCCCCTTTGTGACCATTCAACTACCCTCATGACTCTTCACGTACTCTATGACTATTACATCCACTATTGAGACTTGACTTACACTTGACATGACTCAACATTACAATGCACATGTACCCATGTGAACAATGGCTTGAACAAGCCAAACTAGACATCGTTCTGACTTAGACAACTATAGAAGTCAAATTGCTCAACATCCTCATGATGATCAACAGTAACAAATTGATGCAAAGATTAATAGTCCTTGATAGTGTCTGTGTGTTCTGTTGTGACATCTGTCTGAAACCTGAACCTTGCCTCCATAAAATTTGGGTACACTGCTCGAGCTCCTCTGTCCAACTTGTCTGAAATCATGCACATCATTGTCTTCAATGTGGCCAGACCAGTGACATACTTGCGCATGATTTATGCACTAATAGGCAAGTTTAGGCTGGTGGCGGTGCACATAAACTCATCGAATTACGAGTCAAGCTCCTGTCGGACCTACTTCTTTGTCTTTGCCTGGGTGAGAGTCCCAAGTGATGGGATCGCATGTGTGTGCACTATAACATCCATGCTCTTGAATACTTGTGCATGGGAAGCCTGTATACTAGTGATGAGTTGCAGTAGAACTTCATAGTTCCGTATCAGACTCCGGATATGTGCTTGCAGCTTGACTGCATTGGCCCTCATCATCTTTGGCAAGTGAAGCAGGGCTCCCTTGTACTTGATTGTCCATGCTTGCATGTTATCGACAACAACATGTATGTTCTTCAAGATGCGTGCTCTTCTCTCACATCGCTGCTACCATCCGTGGAGATGGACGACTGCTTGGTGCACGTACCAAACTTGGAGTATAATGCTCGCATAATTGTGTCAAGGGACAATACTTCATCTAGTATTTCCTTCTTTAGTTTAGCTTGGGTGGACATTGTCACCAAGTCTCCTCCTTGCTTGGCCACTTGTAGTTCCTTCGCCATTCTCTCATTCTCAGCTATGAGGAAAGGAACACTTGAGCTAGTGGTTTCGACATACACTCTAGTTGCATCAGCCAAAGTAGCTGGATGCTTGTGCACATCAATCACGATCACTTTTTATTCAACTTGCACAGGGGATGTTTCTTCCTCCGGAGTTGGTACTCTCTAAGACTGCACAACTCTGTGATGAGATTTGTCAAAGGAGATGTTGTGAATCTCTTCTTCTGGATGACCACCAAGGATCTCAGTGTCTCCTTGGTCATTTGAGACTTTCTCATCTTCTAGATGCAATGAAGCGGGTGAGTCAACCTCTTTGTGGTGAGGCATCAGGTTGGTGTCTTGTTCCAACTCCTACTGCTCCATGTATGCATCCAATAGTTCAAGTGCATGTTCTATCTCATGAGCAAAGCCTTGCTCCTGCGATGGTTCACCCTGTTCGCCTGACACCAACTTTTCAAATGAATCAACTACTTGTACGGGTGTTGCTTTGCCTCTTTGCACATGATGTGCCCACTACTATATCTACTGCTACTGCGCTTCCTTCTCCTATTGGCGCAACTCTTGTTCTTTCCAGAGTTGCTCCCTCAGCTCATGAATCTCCTTCTCTGCTTCTTCCATTCTCTTCTTATCCATCTAAGTCCGCGTGATTCACTTGTCGTGCTACTGTCTCTTTGCCTGAATAGCCATAGTTGTTTGTTCTACAAGTGGATCTGCTCGAAACTTACAGCTTTGCTCCTCTTCCATGTGGTCAAAAATCTTCCTATTCCCTTCGTCGCGCACAGGTATGCTGGGTTCTGTTGCCTCTATTGTTGTTGCTACTACTAGTGCTCTCTGTGATGTTGCTTTGCTAACCACTCTACGGTGACGTTGACCTGTTCATTAGGTCTAGAGGAATTGTAGCAATACCTCCATGAGTCTTCCTCGGCCCAATGAAATGCCCCATGGATCTAGTTGAACTGAACTCTCATGCAGTGATCCTTCATAATGCAATGTATGTCATACGAGTTGAAGCTTCAGAGGTTAAAGGGGTACTTCTTCATCTATTCTGATTCGAAATCTGCTTGCTTGATACTCCAGATCTCATATAACACAATACGTAATGGAAGAGTGGGCCAAGGTGCCTTCTTCTTCCACTGTAGTCTAGCTATCAATCCTACTGAGATGTGATATGATATTTCCTGCATGACAAGTACGTCCAAGGCAAACTTTGGTAGAACATGTGGAGGCTTCTCCGCACTGAACTTTCGGATGAATGTGTCGGACGGTGAGGCATACCAATCTGCAATGCCTAACAATGCCTCCATTTCTTCCTTTGACATGCAGGGTGGATCCTGTTCGAATATCATCCTGTATACTAGGGTGAAAATATAGTCGGATAGCCGTATGATTACTCCCCTGAAGCTGAATTTAGAGAACAGCTTAAAATATGTGTTCACAACAATCTCCGCTGGTGACCATGCCCACTCCAAGCCCAGGAACTCATGTCAGGCACAAACTGCATCTAGGATGTAGGCGGAGATGCAAATCTCTACATGCATACCCTCGAGTGACTGTCGAGCTTTCGTGACTTGTTCCTTCAGCTGATAAGCCAATATGTTAGACTAGTTGCATGGTCTTCCTTCTCTAGCCAGTTGGTCCAACGCGATCACCCAACTCTGAAGAAAGGTTTCATTGATCTTTTGGCCACTCAGTCGACATGTGAATATGACCATGGTACACCTTCCTCAATATCTATGTCTTGTAGATCTGGTTGGGTATCATCCTGAAATGAGCTGGCTACTTTACCCAATCCTTCATAATGTCTCTGGAGTTCCCTCTGCTGATGGGCAAGCTAAATGGAGGACTCATGACAGTCACGGGCTCTGATAGCTGATACATATCATCATAATCTTGTGCCCATAAGGTTGCAAGCTTCGTCCCACTAACACTTCTCAAGGCCATCGTCTCAGGATCAGTGTGAGAGACGATCTAGTGAATTATGTTCGCGCATGGGAACACGAGGTATCTGCATGCAATCCAGTACAAATGGACTTGTGAATGTTCACGTACACCTGACGGTCTTTTATGTCTTCCCTAAACGTGCATGCGAATGTTTCATTAACCTCTTTCCACTTCAGTTTGATGTCCTTGTCTAGATACAGCTTCGTATCTTCATAGATTGGCAGACTAGAGGACACCTACTCAACTGCTACTCCAATTGCAACTCCATTAGTGTCTTTTGTTCCTGTTCTCTTGGAAGCCATTGAGACAGATGAACACCTGAAAGATCTAAAAACAAGCAAGATGCATGGCAAGAAATATGTAAGTGGAAACAAAGCAAATATGGGGAAGGACATAGCACATACCTAGGAAAATGATGAGCAAGATTGCACAAATTTTACTAGGAGGCTGGGTGAATGGCTACCAGAACTGTGCAAAAGGTAGTCTGGGTTGTCTGGGAGGTAGGACTGGCTATTGGATCTATGAAATGTGCAATCCAATTAGGCAGTTGGCTGCTGGGATTGCGCAATGCACAATTCCAGCTAGGAAGGACTGCTGGCCGAGGGACAGATTTGTGCAAATTCTTGGGCCAAGCAACCACTATCCTCCGGAAATGTGCAAAACAATCCTGGAGACCAGTGTTGGGAAAGAATGTTCATTTCTGGAGAGGAAAGTGAGTCTTCCTTCCGCAGATTGCGCAATGCAGTCTTGGTGAAGGCAGAGCCTGGGCTAAGGTTGACCCGACTTGCCAGTAGGCAACTGAAAGAAAACAAGATAGTGAATGCATGGCGACACTAAGCGATAGTAGAAGTGATTGAAAATGCATGAAAAACATGAATGAAAGATTCAACAAACATATCAACATGCATGTGGGTGAGGCAGTTTGTTGGTTCTGCGAACATCCGTGCAAAACAGTTTCATGCATGCGACAGCAGTGAGGTAGCAACGAAAACTGAAACAGAGCTAGGAAAATCTAGTACACATGTAAATGATAGGAAATGTTCAAATAAATCAAGCAAACAACCCTCACATAAGCAAATACAGAAAAAGCGACAAAAATGTTGAAAAAGACAACTGGAGGCCACTTACCTATAAATATCTGAGTCGGATGCATTGAAGATTCCTGGATGTGTTGTGTGATGTCAGAGCTCCAATATCGATGTGAATGAATGAGCTCTAATGCATCGAATAAATAAGTTTGGTCTCATGACGTGCATGCCACAAATCTAGGAAAAAGTGACACTTGGAGGGAAACTTCTAAAACAACTTTGCATGTAACCCCCAACTGCCAAAAATAGCTTCTTAAATCATGGGATGCCTTTTGCATGTTGTCTCTTGCTATTACAAGAAGAGCAAGTCATGCATGTATGCAAGTCAATTTTCCTTGGTCTCGGATGGAACTAGTCAACCAGATTGTTCATGCATGCAGTTGCTCAACTGCTTGGGAAAAATGTGCATTCCTGGTTGGGAGATGGGTTGAATGCCGAGGAGGATTGTGCAATTTATGGGTAGAGTAGCTGACTGCTACCCAAATTTGCACAAATATTGGGCTAAGTAGCCCTACTGGGGAAATTTGCGCAAATCCTGCTGGGAATGTTGGCTGGCAGGATTGCGCAATCTTGGAGACCAGCAGGTTGCCAGAGAGGATTGTGAAATTTCTAGAGCGAAGGTTGGTTTCCCTCCAAAAATGTGCAATTTTCAAGGGGAAGTTGCTTAGCATGCAGTTGGACCAAGTTTGGTTGAACAACCTGTGGGGGGAATTGATCGATTGTGATCGACAGGCTTCCTTTGTGCGAGGAAAACAATGAAGCTTGAGTACTTGACGAAGCAAGACAAAGTGTTACGAAAGGTTGGTAGGGAGGCTCCAAAACAGGCTAAGGAAAGATTTTGGAGGGTGGTTGTAGCCGCTACAATAGATTGGTAAGAAATCTCTTGTTGCAGTTGTAAGGTCCCTGTTGGGATTGAATAGGAACTTGTTATCGTAGTTGCTGGTAAGGTCCTTGTTGGGATTGGTAGGAAACCTGCAGTTGTAGTTGCGAGTAAGAAACCTCCGATTGTGGCTGCGAATAGGAAACCTATGGTTGTGGCTGCAGGTAGGGTCCCTGTTGCAGTTGAATAGGAATTTGTAGCTTTAGAGGAGGATTACCAATCCCATAAGTATATTTCATTTGAGGACATTCCTGCTGATAAGTAGTTTAGAGTTGTTGAGAGCCCATAGGAATATAAGGTTGTTGGTAGTAAGGTTGAGTCAAAGGGACTTGATGACCTTGTAAAGAGGTCCCTATGATGTTACATGTTATATAGATAGAATCAGTGTTCCACCTGGGTTAGAAATAGCACCAATATGTTGACTTTCCCCTGATATGGGAGGAGGGGGTGGATAGTTTCCACCAAACGCAGGAGGTATGTAGGGTGGAGGAAGTTGCCCCCTAGACATTGGAACAGATTAATTTTTAGGTTGTCCACTCACATTGGGGCCACAGTTACCATGGGTATAGTAGGAGGAGCAGAAAGATTAAGAGGAACACGTGTTTCACTTACCGACATTATAGGTTGGGTAGGGGTATGTCCAATTACCGACGTGTTTGGAACAAATGAGCTAGTAGTAGGAGTGACACCAGAGGACCAAATGGGATTGTGAAATAGTGAAGTGGCACCAGAATTTTCTAAAAAAGCATTGTTGAGAGACTTATAACCCAGTTGAACCAAGGGTTTATTATAAGTAGGAGGTTTACTTGGCCCCGTCATCATGTAGGGAGTAGAAACATAAGGAAAGCCTTCAGGAAGAAGAAGTAACAAAGGATAAATATTCACATAAGGAATATGAGTTCCAGAAGATTCCACTGGAATACCTTGAGGTGTCGACCCTACAGGTGCATTATCACCTTCTGTTGCCATGATTGGGAACATCTCTTAGCTGGGAGCCCGAGTCATTGTGGGAGAAGGAATGAAAGGTACGTTGGGAGTATCAAAAGGATTATACGGATGTGGAGGCAAAAGATACACAGGAGAATCTAATTGAAAGAGTGGATTAGGAGGAAAAAGTAAGAAATTTGAAATAGGTTGAGGACTAGCCGGCGGAGAGTCGTGGGAGGAGCCTACCGACTCTAAAGGTGGTCAAGAAGCAAGTGGTTGGATGCTTAGGAAAAGACCAAGTTCAACTCCTTGGTTTTCAAGGGATTCGGGGTTCGATCCCCAATAGAGTTTCCATTTTGTTGTGCAGACAATCCCTTCTGCACACAGAAGCAGTCTCTCTAGTCATATAAGAGGATCTATCAACAAACTAGACAAATATGTCCAAACTTTCCTAGATTATACCAAAAAACACAAAGGAGAATAGATGACCTACCTCACTTTGATGCTAAGATCTGTTGGTGTCATCCTTGATTCTCTTTCTTCCAAGCTCAATCTCCTCTTTGCTGATGGGAATGAATACCTGCAATATGATGAGCACTAGTATTGCAGTAAGGATGTTGCAACTCCTGGGCTACCAGCTTTACTTATCAACCATGGGTTCGTACAAACTTGGAGGTGACAATGCTATATGCACAATTAAAAGTGAAGGTCCTGCCTATTGTCACTATTCATCTGGCGAGAGACCTCGGGGGTTCCAAGTCAGACTTCTATAGAGTTAGAAGAAGCTTGATTCTTTGATGGAAGAAGAGAAAATGTATTCTAAGAGAGCTACAATACTGCAGTAATGAAGAAAACAACATGCAATGCTAAATCACACCATATCCTAATTAACCATATAAACAACTATGCTAAGCAGAATTGCTAAATCATAACTAACCTAATGCTACTATCTAAGCTATAGAAGTAAAGAGCATCAAACCATACTAATGCATAAGCAATAAAACTAAATTAAATCTGTTTTCATTTTTTTTGGTTTTTTAGGCAAAATCAAGTATGCAAATTAATTATTCTTGTGGATGTGACAGGTGGATGGAAGGTGATTGAGGATGGCTAAAAGGCTTCTGGAGTGTTTGGATGGTGTGGAAGGGTCCTAGGATGCTTTTTGTAACTTCCTAGAGGTTCCCCATCAATTCGGCCTCAAAACAAGTTGTTTCAGGAAAACCTACAGGATGTACTAGAAACCTACAGGATGATCCTATACGAATTACAGGAAACCTACAGGATACAACTGAGAGCTAATTGTGAGGTGTTGGAGGTGCTAGGAAGCTTGGAAAAGGTGTGTGATGAGTGGGATGGGGTGTTATAAGGTCTAGTAACACTCAAAGAGTCAATATCCAAGATCAGAGATGGCTAGATTCGCTCAATGTATCTAGGGGAATTTCAATGAAAAATGACAAAAAAATAGTGAGGGTGATGGTGGAACAAGATATGGCTAGGGTGGATGAAGTGGAAGGTGGCTATTGATGATGAAGTCTGGGTCTCCTCCTGAATTACCTACTTTGCTTAAAATATGAGTGTTTTCCAAGAACCATGCAACAAGATACATTTTCATAAACTAGAAAAGCATGAATCAATTTCCTATATTATGCATGAAGAAAGTGTTGAAGGGAACGAAAGCATGAATGATATCTTATTGTAGAAATGGAGTAATGGAAAAAGATGACACTGAAATGAACCAAATGTTGAATCAAGACAACAAACTCCAAATCTCATGCAAGAACTAGAAATATGTGTTTTTGGGGCTGCTGAAGGGTCTCTTCCTCAAGTCATGGTCCCAGAGGGAGGAAGTGAGGCCAAGACACATGTTGACAAACTTATGGTGATCATTTTTCTCCTTGCTAACCTACTAATTGAAAGAAGGCACAAATGGAAGAAAACTAACATACAACCAATCTAATCTACAATGTTGTAATGGAAATGAAGATACTAAGCAAATGAACAATTAAACTATGAATCTATGCGAGTATACATGTACAATAAAGAGGAGCCTTGGTTGCTAGGGTTGGGCCCTAACGCAAGAGCTTAAGCCCTCTGAGTTAACTCAGTGTTGGCTCAAAACAAAACTCATTCTTATTATCAAAACAATGGATTACATCAAAAACTATCACAAGTCTTGCAGCTCTAAAATAGAGTTCAGTTTTAGAATAAAAAAATTTGAATCCTGCCCCAAGGGTTAGCACAATCGGTCAAGTCGGGGCCTCGCCAATGGGAGGTCACAGGGTCGAAACCCGTAAGCTCTTGGGGTTAGGTCTGTTGTGACCGAGGGGTGGACCCCCTTCGGGTGGGGTCCACCCAGATTTCTCGAACCTGGAGTAGCGGACTCACTGACCAGGGCCCGTGAA